>JAVTVY010036739.1:0-17546 GCA_036873755.1 Hanleya hanleyi | reverse complement strand
ACAAAAGCCCTAGTGGACAAAAGCCCCATACCATGTTCCCTAGTAGTAAGTTATATTTTATTGTTCAACATTGAACACAATACAAACTACAGCTAAATTATTCTTTGAAATTCTCCAAAAACCTATGTCCAAGAGTATAACCTACTGTCACTGTAATACCATCTGATTGGACAAAAATGTGGCACACACGGGCATTCGTTTGTTATCAGTGTCATATACCGCGTTATCACCCTACTGAATCGACAAGTATGATTGTAGGTGAATGCACCAGTCCATTTGTCATGCGACCATGAACTGTAGATTGGATCACTTCACATTGAAGCCGGATAACAGCTGCAATGTTATAATGAGGCAACATATGATTGTATATCAGATATATCGACAGTCCATGGTAGCTACCATTTGTCTCGGCAACAGTCCATTTGGTGAATCATTGGCCAAGGGTACACGGTTCACGTCAGTTCGGACTGGCCGTATTTTGACCTACCATGGACTGTCGATACGATGATGATACCATGGACTGTCGTAATATCAGACAGACAGAGAATAAACTATTAATGGTTCATATTCCTCCTAAACACACACAAGTGAAAGGAATCGAGAGATGAATGAGTCAGTGATACATGAGGCAGGTAGTAAGTTCCCACGTGTTCATTTTGTGCTCATTTCTTCAGACTATAATTCGATGCTAATACCTACCATGGACTGTGCACCAAGACCTAAAAACACCTCTCGCCACAAAAATGTTTAAAATTGTTGTTAACTTGAAATAGTAATATCCCTACATTTGGTGACAATATAGTACGATATCTCTCCCACAAAAAATGACTGGACACCAGTAACCATACCTGTCATCGATATGCTGAAAATCGTTCATTTTCGGCTGTAGTCACTTTCGTCTGGTCAAACACACGCCCACGCTTGATAACGAAAGCACCGAAAAACCTACCATTGACTGTGATTTGACACGTGACCGGCGGCGTTTACCTACAATCATACTTGTCGATTCAGTAGGGTGGTTATGGGTTAATAGTTGTTCCCTAGTAAAAAATTTTTCAGTAAAATAAGTTATATTTTATTGTTCTTTGTCAAATCCAATACAAACTACAGCTAAATTATTCTTTCTCCAAAAACCTATTTCGTTTTTTTAGTTCTAGTTTCTGAGTTTCGCGAAAACATCACCGATTTTCACGTCATCCAGACCAGGCATTATATTGTATATTTTTTTTATCGTTACAGACACCAGATTTGGGCAGAGAATAATCTACATGATGGAAGCCGGGAGCAAAGTCAGCGGGTCATTTGACAGACATGAAGCAGACTAACAGAAACATCAACCTGATTAATCAAACTCAATTGCTGGTACAATGGGAAGTAGATGACCAACCTCAAGGACAGAAGAAGAACCAGCATAAAAATGAACTTTGTGATTTCTGTTGAACAAGTGAAAACTCATTCCGCCACTGTCAAAGAGTATAACCTACTGTCACTGTATTACCCTCTGATTGGGCAAAAAATGTGGCACACACGGGCATTCATTTGTTATCAGTCTTCATATATACAGCATGTATATATCTTCCTTAGAGAATATATTTATACACATTCCGAAGGAGTGGTGTAATATGCTTAAATTTTCAAAAGACAGACAAATTACAGTGTCCTACTATGTATGATATTTGGCAGCTCACTTCGCTCCATAGGATAATTGGTCATGGAGCATGCTACACGCTACATTTTGAGGGGGCTATGCAGTGTGTGTAATAGGAAAACAAATTCTAGTTGCCCATGGGCAAGAACGGGCAACCAACACATCCATATACATTGCAATTCAAGCGGAATTAGGTTGCTCAAAGGAAATTTTGGTTGCCCCGGGCAACAGGGGAAATGGCTATTTCGCACCCTGCTATGATGTATAGAACAGAAGGCCACAGTCTGGTGACATGAGAATGATGAAAACAGAGCACCAACATTTATAGATATTGCTGATTGAAGTGCCCAACACAATTAGACTGAATTATTTTACAGTGGATGACAGTTGTAACTGTTATGTAGTTCATAATCATGATATTACCCCCCCCCCCCCCTTCTCGCCTCCGCAACAACCACAACTTTAGGCTACATCATATGATCAAATTAAAGGAATTTCTTCTTGTCAGCACATGTATCACTCTGAACCAGGTGCATCAATATTTCTGTCTGTAATGGTATTAACTTAATACTATATAAGTGTTCAAAATACCTGTTAAAGATTGAACTATTGTCAATCTTAATAAATCAATATCCTATCAATGCTCCCCAATCGTACATGTCGCTGTATAGGATCTTGCGTATTTCAATTGAATTTGGTGTTCTGAGCGCCCATACCATGGATGGATATTTAATAGCATTATGGCATCATGGTCGCATCTCGACTCATCCATTTGCAGTCGGGGAGGGGAGATAGGTTCACTGTGTACATTTACCCCAATGTTTACACCAGAGATCAGTCCATGTATCTAACCCGTATTATGGTGCCACAATGTCGGGACCGCGGCAACATGAAAAGACTCCCCCGCAAGCGAGCCGGATAGTTCGGCTGAGCCAACCAACAATTCTTTGTCATCAATGTTCCCTTCAAAGCACTATGAAGTGTTTCTCGGGATTGGTTAACACGCGAGTTACTGCAAGCGTGTTAGAGCCTACAAGCGACAATATCCAAATGGGGAGCAGATAGGATTTAATTTTAATTAGATTGAACTATTGTGTGCAAATCAATGTTCCATGTTTGAGGCATGACCTACTACATGTATGTTTCAAGTAAATCCGTATCACTGCCATATTTACTCCTTTCGAAGGTCTTTTACCAAAAACCAAGAGCATAAGGTTGTCATGTTGTGGCATATAAAACCTAAACATTTTTGTTGAACCAATTTTGCTTTGGTTTTACATATATCTGAATATGTGAATAAAACTCAAGATTTATGAAACAATGTTCATACACTTCTATTCAAGGCAAATTCCTGGAGTTTTTCAAGGTGATGTAGGTTATTTTTCAGGAGTTTTCTAGCATTATATTGATCAATATTCGACATGATTATTAACATGCTGTTGACAGGAAAGAGGTGTTGGCGATCGTTGGAACTACAAAATGCTATTTTCCAGGGCATTAACCTATTCACTTTCCACAATAGAATTCAAATTTCAGGAGTTTTTATGAATTTCCAGAAGGCATATGAACACTGTAAAAAAAAACAAAAAAATAGTTGCCTGTATGATTTAGTTCAGAGTATATTAAGGCCTATGCATGCCAATATTGCTCACAGGCCTGTACTGTACATGGTGTGGACTGTGGAACCTGTCAGTGTCCAGACATGCCAAAATAGTTCTTGCTTCAAACCTGTATATCCAATGTATCAAGCTAGATTATAAGTTTTGAGATGAGGTGATGTTGAATTTTCACCTAAAATACACTTAGAACTTCGGAATTAAATGAGCAATACAGCTATTTAAAGATTGGTTAATAATAATTTATTATCCCGGCATTTTGGAAGGTAGGTATGGTAATGACGTTGACCTTTGACCTAAAATAAATAGGTCTCTTGGAATCACATGGATAACACTACAGTAATGTTTGAAGATGTGAGGTGAAATGCAAAAAAAAATCATCATTTGATAAAACATGGTTTAATAGTCGTGAAATAATGAACTTTTCATGTATTTTCTGCATTGTTCGATTGTAAGTTTGCTTAAATAATTCAAAAGTAGGCAGCCCGACAATTGCAGGAGAGAGCTACATGATTATTTCCACTTGACTACGATGTGGACTAGTGCGCTGCAATTAGTGAGGTCAGATAAGACTCATTATCTTGTTACCATTCAATTATTATTATGCCATCTGATGTCCAAAAGGTCAAGGGGATAAATTTGACCCAACAATAAACTATAGCGTGTCATGACGTCGCAAGATAATGTTACGCTAGTTCTACAGCGACATCTTCTCTTCCATTGATGGGGGCATAACACGACAGTGCAAATGATTGCATATGAAGTGGATTGACTGAATGATCTGGAGGTTACTGTGGTAACACGAACTTGTGACACACACACATGGACAGACAGGAATTCTAACAACCTCCAAACAGGGTGGTCTCCCCTTACACCATGTCATTTGACCCTGCCTTTACATACATGTAGCCCTCGCCCCTGTACCAAAACATTTCACAAAATCTGAATCTTACCAGCCAAACCTCTTTATCAACATACTAAGATATTTAATTTTTCAGATGTGAATGTGCTTGAGAATTTGATTCCGAAAAACAAACATTGCTGTGTTTTTTCAAACAAACAACCATTAGCTTTGATGTAATGTTATTCTTGTTTTAAAAAGGTGAAAAGTTATTTAATTATTTACTGATTGTTTGTTTTGTCTACCGAATCACCCAAATTCACTAGTTTTGGTTGTTTCAAGTTGTTGCGATACAGAGCCGTTCGGATCTCACACTTTTAATCTCTGTCAAAGGCTACATGGGTTGTTGAAGACTCACTGTGCCGAGAATGCCAGGGGCATTCTATTTTTCGCCCTCAGTAAATGACTTTAGGCAGGGTCAATCGACATGGCATAAGGGTTCTTGTTTGGCGGTTGCAATTCTATATTCTTTGATCGGGATCCAATGGCAAAACATGCTTGCTGCCCTATTTTGTTCATTTTTGAGGTCATGATTTTCTCTTGTATCAGAAATGTAACATCTCAAACCAAAATTATATTACCACACAATATATTAGGAATTTTGATTATTAGAAGGAACCAAGAATGGTTTTGGTTTCAGGTATCAGCTCACAAGAGAAAATCTTCCCTTAGAAATGCCTTACCAAAATAGGCCATGGAGCACATGTTGATAAATCATATCTCCAATTTTATGCAATGGCTATTGCAATTCTTTTGAAGCCGAGATTGCAGGTTTTTGGAGGGAGGAAAAAATGGATTTATTCACCATGACAATCACAGCAGCAGAGATTTTCTTATGTAAATGTCACATATCCTTTGAATTTTAATGCTTGAATGCCATATCGCTGTTCGTTTGGTATAAAGGGCTTACACCCCAACAACCATTAACTTCATGTGGTGTATTTCCTGGACAAACTCAGCTTGCATACATCATTCTACCTGGTCAAGCATGTCAAGTTCTCATTTAGTGAAACTTTATACGACATAAACAAGTTGATATACAGAAAGTACTGTTTATGGTAATGCCTCTAATAACCCCCTATCAATATACAATCACCCCCAGGTGCATGTTGAAGTTGTCTCAGAATTCAACCTGCTAATGTGATGGTGCATGACCTCATCATTTTGAAATATCATTCATAAACTTTGCTGTCATGGATCACTGTACTGTGAATGACAGATGAAATTTTGCTTGTAATGATGGAAAAGAAATAGGGCACATGTCCAGCAGCTGTTGTGGATCAGGAGAGAGAGAGAGAGAATTAGGGTTTAACGTCGTGTTGTGGATCAGTACAGTCTTGACGATAGTCCCCAATATGATAGCATGGTCTTCTAATATGGTGACTGGTTGATATGTCAATCGTACAATAACATCACATGCCGGGCACAAAACAGTACAGTCTGTTCAGAAGTTTTCATCCGTCTGCAACAGAAAATGTACATTTTAGTAAGAGAATATAAATTGCACAAAGCAGGATCCCAATGGTCTATTGAAAGTACATCTATACACAATTTTTCAAGTTTATATGAAATCATTCAGGATTGTGTATATTGGCGATCGATCAAACTACTTTTATCTTTGGATACAAGTTTGTTTTCAGCTGCTACATGTATATTGTGAAGGGGAGTCCGGGTAGCAACTACAAAATTATAACCTACATTTTTTCCTGTTTTCTTTTTTCTGGTCAACTTTTTGTGACATTTCCTTTCACAAGCCTTTTTTGTGGTCAAATGGGCATCATAACTTCTAAGAGTTATTGCTATATGTAATTCATAACTTGGCTAGGTTATAATTTCTATAACTGCATTCACTTGTCCTAGACACTAGAGAAAGACACTAAAAGAAGAAATACGACTAAAACAATTATATATTTAGGAGCCTACATTTATTTTCTACATTATTTTAGCCAGGTAGACTGTCAATCTGAATTAACTCTGTTCAGTATAACACCCAACAGAAGTGTCAAATTGATCTGCAAGTGCAGTGGTAAGCAACACAACTAAAGTGATTCAGCCCAATATACAGTCAAATTAGCCAGAGAAATAAAGGAAAGTGAAAATATTGAAAATATTACATTAGCAAAATAATGGTCCGGTATTATTGTTTGACACTTGTATTAAGTTGACAGTGCATTTAGGGTCAATGACCAATTCACACAATAGTTCAAGTTAATCCGTGGACAACTGTCTTGCCTAGGTGTCAGCGACACTGGTGCACAAAATGTGGGCCACCATGATCTTCGGGTTGTTTTCTTGATCTCTCCCCTATGTTTATAACATGGTGCGGGTCTTGATGACTGCTGTAATTATGATAATATGGATAAAATATTCCCATCATTCCAAGAAAGGACCAACAAGCTTATACATTCATGATAACCCTGTCAACCTCGGGTCGAAAATATACCAGCTATCATCAGTTGAAAAACTTGCTCCATGTTATAAACATAGGGGAGAGATCAAGAAAACAACCCGAAGATCATGGTGGCTCACATTTTGTGCACCAGTGTCGCTGACACCTGGGCAAGACAGCGTTGTCCAGGGATTAACTTGAACTATAATGGGAATTGGCCATTAACAGAGTTGAGCCCAATTTACAATACAACTAACTGAAATAATTTACAAAATAAATGTAAATATGAATCTTCATATTTCTTCTGTCAATGACCATACCCCAAGCCATTGAAAAGAAAGCACCCAAACAACTGATCAGGGCTGGGAAAATTTGGTTAATCGGCTTTTTGGGTATAAAGAGCTCAATGGCAGCATCATACAAGAACGAGAGGGGACTGATGCTGTACATCCTGTGTAGGACCATATCCTGTCCGAAACAGGAACAACAATCATTGGCAACAGCATGCATGGAAGACTGGCACTGTTTGCCATCTTGTTATATGTACCGCTATTACACTTCAAAACACTTCTGAATCTGATTACACTAATCGCAATACCCAAGTAAATGCATAAAATTCAATTCTACTATTAATCTCCATGTTTAGTCATTCACATCATGACCCTGTACTGCCTGGCTTGGGTGGCAGTTTTTTTAGATGTTTTAGTCTCTAGTGATAAACTGGCATACATGCATGTCCACCTTAAAGATGAACCCAAATGAGATCAAAACATGCCCAGTAGTTGCCAAGATATATCACTGCTGAAAGCTTTCTTACCGTAATTCCCCTAATAATTCGATCACTGGAAGTGCAGCAAAAATGGCTTATATCTGGAAACATTCGTCATGGCACTAGCTACAAAGTGTCACATTTTGTCATTACCGTATATGACTTTTCTTCAATTTGAATAAAGAATGGGAATGTTACTTTTTCTCTGTGTTTGAATAACAGAGTTGAAAAGTGAACTTCCTGTGATTGAATTATTATGGGAATTTGAGACGCAAATGACCTCTGATGAGGTCACACAGTGAACTAGAAATAAGCAGACTGACAATGATGACTTTATTTATTTATATATATTTTATTTATACTTAGGATAACGTCTTCAACCTTTGACATGCATTCCCGACAGAAATGTGTTTACCGAGTCAGCCAAAACTCTGATAATACAATACGTAGCCGGTTTGAAAAATAATCATATCCAATGACAGTTGGCTTACTCCTCTACATGTACTATTCTAATGATGCAAGATATATTTACCTACCCTATAATTTGAAATGATGATACATGTAGCACATTCTCTTCTTGGAATCCTACTGGACCTCTCCCAAGTGTTACTACATGTATTACCTGCAGAAAGGTCATCTTCACATAAGGGGGAAAAAGGAACAGAAAAGTTTTAATCAGTTGTTATCAAGGCAGAGTTGTGCTCACTGCTGTCAATTTATTGTCAGAAGAACTAACTGAGATAAGAAAGGAAATTCAAAATAAGTGAATGATACCAAATTTCAGATTCATTGATGGTGTAAATTAGAAATATTGTGCCATAACACATTATATGCAGTACATGTACACTATTGACTCGATTCGAAAAACTAGGTCAAGGTCACATTATCTTCATTGTCCCCCGCCGGACACCGGAGGGGGACTTCGGGATTTGCTCCGTCCGTCATTCCGTCGTACTTTCCTTGTGGCTGCAACAACTCAAAAACTATTTGGCTGATTGACATCAAACTTGTACAGTGGGTTGGTATGAATGAGAGGATGACTGGGATTGTATTTCGTCAACCTGCGTAATCCGATATAGCCGCCGAGGCCTCGACCCTATCCAGCCATGCTACCTAAGCTTGTGACTGCAATGACTGAAAAACAATATGCCCAATTGACATCAAACTTGAACAGTGGGTTGGTATGGTGAGAGGATGGCTGGGATTGGTTTTCGGCAACCCGCGTAATCCAATATGGCTGCCATTGCCGCCGAGCCCTTGACACTATTCAGCCATGCTACCTAACATTGTGACTACAATAACTCGAAAATAATTTGTCCAATTGACATCAAACTTGAACAGTGGGTTGATATGCGTGGGAGGATGGCTGGGATTGTTTTTCGGTAACATGCATAATCCAATATGGCCGCCATGGCCTTGATCAATATTCAGCCATGCTACATAAGTTTGTGATTGCATTTGCAGTAACTCAGAAACTATTTGTCCGATTGACATCAAACTTGGATAGTGGGTTAGAATGAGTGAGAGGATGGCTGGGATTGTTTCTTGACAATCTGCCTAATCCAATATGGCCACCATGGCCTTGACCCCTGTTCAGCTTGTGACTGCAATAACTTCAAAATGATTTGTCTGACATCAAACTTGGACAATGGGTTGGTATGACTAAGCGGATGACTGGTGTGGGGGTTTTTTTTTTTGTAACCTGCATAATCCAATATGGCCGCCATGAACTTGACCCTATTGAACCATGCTACATAAGCTTGTGACTGAAGTAACTCAATACGAAGCTGCGCATCTGAAAACCCTTCGGCTCTGGGCACCAGCAATTCATCATGTATTTAATTTGAACCGTACTACTTTGAAGACGTCAGGAACACCAAGCACTCAAGTGACAAATATGCAGATTATTAATTTGAAAAAAGAACAAGCCTGTCAATCGAGTTGCGCAGCCCAATGAAAATGCTTCAAGTTTGAACTGTTTTTATTTGATCAGATTTGGAGTGAATGTAGGCGTGCATGGATGTCTAGACTAAAGCAACACCACACAGTTCACAGTCTCAGAGCCTGGAGAAGTTATCTTTCTAGATGTTTCATCCCAGGATTTGATCCTCAGAGTAGGAAAGGCTAGCTTAATGTTCCAAGAGATATTGTACTGACAGAATTGAAAATACTTTTGCTATAATGGTGAAGATGGATCATCTTTAATATGCATTGTTTCATTGCTAGCTGCACATAAAGACATTAGGATTTGGATGGCTAGGGTATCTTATAAGTTAACATAGATAGTGTGATAACATAGTTCAGTCAAAAAAATGAATGGTTCTGTGAACAAGCATCTGTTATGATTATCTAAATATAGGAAGGAAATTCATACAGTAGTAGATAATGCAGTATTGATCTATGTATTGATACCAGATGGGCCAGAAATTAGAATAGCCTAAAATTTTCTGGTGATTATTAAATTTCCTGAATACATTTTTTTGATCTACGATAGTGGTTCAATTTTTCCAGGATCACAGAGCTGTTGTTCTTGCATCTGACAATGTATTACGCCATCTATCTGGATGCGACATGATTTATGGAAGGTAACTTTGCTATGACCCCCAATCAGTTTCTTCACCTGTACGTCATCCGTAGTTAGACATTTTTACCTTCCAAAATATCTCAATGATAAAGTTTTGGGCAAATTTTTCCCTTTTTCTATTTTTTTCTTTTTCTAATTCTACTAGAAAAAACAACATTTTTTCCTGTTTTTTTTTATAAAAAAACTTCTAGACAATTTCTGTCACATTTGTTAAAATTTTTCTTTACATGTATTTGTCTGATATGCTTCAATTAAAATATATAGTTGTGGGCTCGTGTCCACTTTGGAATAAGCCCATTGGGCTCGTGTTCATGTTCTGGACCCATTTGTCAGTAGTGTTTTTGTTTTTTTGTTTTTTTTTCACTAGACCAAGTGTTTACTCATAGTGCAAATTTTTCCATGAACCAAGTGTACAGAGGGACTTATCGCCACGTTTGAGAAGCACAGTTATTTCTTCAACAACAACAAGTTTTTGTCTGTATAGTCCGAACTTCCTGATGACCCTTCACTGTCACGCCAGACGATGGGAAGGTATATTTTTCCAGTCGCTATACACCCCCCCCCGAAGAAAAAAAACACAAAAACAATGAAAACACTTACCGAGGCGATACCATGTATGCTTATCTCTCGCAATCATCATGGTGAATGACACTCGTCCGTCATCTTTTTGCCGAGTCAGCCATAATCAAAGATTCTCGGGGAAGTTTCCAATTCTACTATCCGGAATGCGAGTAGGGTTTCCTCCGTGAAAATTCAGTTTTTATGAAAGCGCACGTTTGTCTTCGTCGCATCTGTACCAGCGCGTAGCTCTTAGTACAAGCGCGAATTTGGTACCCGCGAATAAAAAGACCCGGTCGAAGCGCTGTGAAGGATACACACATTTTGTGACGTAACCCGCCCTGGAAACGGCCATCGTCAGCAAATGTTTGCCGACGCCGGTTCCTCTTCTATTTTACTCTCAAACTCGGGAAATTCGATATCTCTTCAAACCAAAAGTACAACATTATCTCACAAATTTACCAAAGAGTTAATTAGGCCAAAAAACACGTAGGTTAGAATTTTGAATTTTGCGTGGCGATCCATCTTTAATCCGAGCATGTATAACAATAAAATCTTAACTGATAGATCAGTGAAATTTTATAGAACTTATAGAATTTTATAGTGCGTTATTTCATCCAATTCAAGTCCTTCAGTGGGAAGGTGAGATCGGATACATTGACGGATACACTAGTGATCTGATTGGTCAATATATCCAGGATGTTGCTTTACGTTGAACACGGTATATTGCCCAAGCGTACCAGGGCCTATGTCTAGTATAGAGATACCCCTGGTTTTAGCGAGGATGTAGCACAAAAAAGCACACAAACATAAGACTCGCCTATCAATTTCTATCACCTGGTGATCGCTGAAGTATGACAAGACTAGCAGGAATCAAGTTGGATAACATAACAAATAACTGGTATCTTGTTTTTTGCTTTCAATGGGATATTGATTACAATGTATTTTGCACCAACCAATATCATACTTCCTAATAAATAAAGGTCACTCTTGGGACATGGCAAATCAATCCATGTATGGTTCCCACAGCAATGAGTTGACCAGTATTTTATAAATGGAATTATGGATTTTTCAGAATAAATTTCAATCATTGTATCAGATTTTCGGAAATATAGCCACTAGCAACATGCTGCTCTGTTAACCATATTTCTGAAACCTAACATTCCTCAGGAGAATCATGCTTTCTGTCATGCATTCCCATAATGTTACAATTGTACAAGTACAACTGATTAATATCATATTGCAAAGTTATTGGACTTCAAGCTCTGTTCATATTTTTAAGTTGGCATCAATTGATAACATATCCAGAACTTGTTCACATTCGGAATATTTACATGTGGTAAATAACAGGTTACCGTACTCAAAATTGTGAGGACTGGTATACATGGATATGAAGTTAATGTGGAAACTGGGCAACATGATGCTTAATTTACTTCCATTACACAAATCGGCACCAGTGATGGTTACGGGTCTGTTTCACTAGTAAAATGAACACTAAATATTCATCAGATGTTTTTGTCATTGGATGTAGCAATAATCTGAGAATCTAAAATCCTATAATGGCATGTACAAAAGTGGGATTGTTTATAGGATTTTAAGCCATACAGATTGAGAAGTCCTGTCATTGGGAACAAAGAATTCTGAGTAAATGTCTGTTTCACAAATTCCCCAATGCTAGCAGAGATGCTGCAAATCTCAGATTTCATACAAATGAGGATTGGTGCCATAATCAACAGGGGTCGATATTGCTATCTATTTGCAGGACATGTCTGGCAGAAAATTGGTACTGTCCTGCAGTTTTCAGTCAGCTCATATGTATTTTACAGAGGATTAAATAATAGTTTACTAAGAGTAAGATATCTTTCAGCGACAAGAAATTACATGCCTAGACTGAATCAATAATCACATGTAACACATGCACCCCCTATCTGAAATTGCCAACTTTTAATAGCATGGTTATTTAATTTGGTGTGTTTCTAGGATTCTCATTGGCTGAGTGGCCATTTGAAAACCCATCACCCAATCAGAGATCAGCATGATAGTCAAAATTAACTTGCAAGTTTGCAACTTCAGACAACAAAACTGTTCAGCTTCACACTTGCCAGAGCAATACATGGCATGTTTGTAAACAGCACATCTGCCACAAACGGTAAATTATTATGAAATGGCCTGTAATTATGTGCCCAACAATTCTTGACAATGTCCTGTAAGTATTTGGTGATCATTTCAAACCCTGATCAACATGATCAAGTGAACCCAATGTATTGGGGTTAACTTTTGTGCCACAATATTTCCATCTTTATGTTTGGTTTCAAGTTTAAACACATAAGTTAAAATTTTCCTTCTTTTCCCTAACATACAGAATGGGGTAAATTATGCAAACCAGAACGCAAGTTTAGGTCATAGATAGCCAATCAAAATCTGAGCTGATCACCATCTTATTATTCCTACGAAGTAGGCTACCATTGCAAATTGTCCTGTAATGAGCGAGTCAATGAGTGAGTCAGTCAGTCAGTCAGTTCATCTGAATCCTTTCGTCAGCAAAATAAGGAGAACCATTGACATTAGAACCTTGATTTTTGGCATGAACGTGCATTAGGGCATTGTTACCAGCAAGTTCTGAGCTGACCGAATTCTGATGAAAATTTGATTTATAATTATTTTTTTTATTATTTATTGATGGCTCAGCGAGTGCACTGTCATGCCCATCGGGAACCCTTGGCTGTATGTTTCACTGTGACTTTTGAAGGTTCCCTGATACGGCATATCACGACACACCGGTTCTCGTAAAATCACCGAAGTTAAGCGACTTTGAGCCCGGTCAAGACTTGGATGGGTGACCTCGTGCTGTACTGCTGGGCTGATAACTGTCCAGGGTAATAGGAACTGAGGGCGATAATAGTTGCTACGCTAATGACTCACCAGCGGTGACATCTGAGAAAGTTAATAGTACCCACTGTCAATTAGAGACTGCTATATAAATTCTCTCATGGTAGCACATAGGGCCCCCACGTCATCTCTCGAGTACACACTTAAATCATATAAAACCCTACTTCGTAGTTCCGGTGATGTTAGTCACACTGCCATGTATTTCATAAACTAAATTGGGAAATTGTTAAATCTCAAATGTTACATGCAGATAGTCGAGTGAGTTATCTGTATATACATGTCTAATTCCGTGTGACATCATCAAAGCTCATTTGCATACCAAATTTGTACCAAACCCCAAAATTTCCAATATCTTGGCAACCAATAGGAATATTTTGTTGAAATAAATACTGAAATTTTCAGAAAAAGAATGGCTATCACAAACATGTATCTCTCTTCTCAATTTTCATTTGGGTCCCCTTTAACCCAAATGCTGCTTCAATGCCCGATTCCCGATATAATTGAAGTTGATCATTGGACAAAAGATTTCTGCTATAGCAGCAAGAGGTGCATAGACTCGTTACTCCTAGCATGAATTTGTGGTTAGTGCTTTTGCTCTCTTTCCTATGCTTACAGCATGGGGCCGATTTTTAACTATTAATAACTGGTGTAAATATGGTATATATGCATCAACTTATCTTACTACTCCAAGAAAGGACCATTATGGTGGTAAAATGAAGGTAATGATAATATCATGATGATATTATTGATGATAATTTTGGCAACTTTATGTTGAAAGTACTCGTGTGTATCATTGATTAAAACTAATTCCTTTGCCGTGTGCATAAGAAAGAGATTAAAGTAAGAACCGAAAATTCATGCCTTGAGTCACATGTCAATGCATCTACTGCTGTTGGAGAAATCTTTTGTCTAAGGATTAACTTCAGGCATTCAGTTTGCACTTGTAAGCTTGTGAAGGACTGCATGTTGTGTGAGGCAGATTTGTACATAGCTGGAATAATTCTCAACATAATGATATACAACAACAGTTCAATTGACAACAAAAAATAAGTCAAGAGCCAAGTTCATCCGAAGTTTCGTCTGAGTGTCATGAAGACCAATGATGCGGTTATATTGAACTTGTGAAAAATCAATGATTGTGTTTCCATGAACTTCAGTTTTGCAGCATGTATAAGAAAATGAAAATCTACAAAATAACCCATTTTTCTGATATGTTTATTATCCGTGACATGTTACGTAACTTCTTCCTTCAAAATGGGTTTAATTGCATAGGACGATGTTAGAATTCATTGAAGTTAATGTGGACATAGCATCAAATATGGTCATTACAGGCGGTCAATGGATGTGTTGACTAATCCCATGCCCAAACACCTATGATCTTGACATTTTTATGTCCTTATATGGCTTTATTGACCTTTGACCATGAGGACATCAATGAATTATGATTTCACCTTAATTATGCAATTGAGCCTTGGTACATGAAACATGTAGTCTGGGATTTTATAGACAGAATTAAAAAATTAACACACAATGGACAAGAAATATCACAGAGAACTAGTGGTCATTGGTAGATTTCAATTTGTTATACTGAAAAAACATGTAACATTTTGGTGGAGCCAACTGTTGATTTTTCATCAGCTCCAAAGTGGATGACCAATTTAAATGAACAGTCTTTCAGTATACGGTCTTCCAGTTGAACCATGAAACATTGTATACTGGGGTGATCTTTTTCGAGTCTCGAGGACATCCGGCATTTGGTCCATTGTTGTTGAGAAATTTTATGTGTATACAGCACACTGTAGGAAACCGCAGCTTGGTATCACACACACCTACAAAATGGAAACAAGAGCATATTATAAAACTGCACATAGCAAATGACAAGAACTATTTCAGATTGAATTTTAAAATTTCATACGAAATTGAAATATTATGGTATGGGATCAGGCAATGCATTGAATAAATGTAGCATGATGCAAGCCCCCAGAATATATGCAAGTATGGAGTCGGTCGAGGCTTAGTTTATGAGATATTCACCTACCCCGTGGCTCCAAGCCCAATCCTCTTATGATAAGAGGATTGGGCTTGGAGCCACGGGGTAGGTACATGCTCCCGAGCGTGGTGGATGGAATATTTTAGCATGGTGTAATCACCTGGAATATATGAGGTTTCGGGGGGTCGAGCTGGGCTTAGTTCAGGGGACATAGAGTGAGGCAGAGCAGCTGTGAACAGGAAAAAAGACAAAAACTTAAAACATTTTTGCTTGTACAAGGAAAGGAACACACACAGACATCATTTAGATTCCTATACCGAGCTAAAGCTAGAGTCTCGACAAAAATCATCGAAACAGGCGAAAAATATGTCTGCAAATCTTTAATTTACTAAGCCTCTTCCATACATGTATTTAGGTTTCAAAGTTCTCGGTCAACTAGTAATTTAAATTTGGACTGGAAAAAATTTGATTTTGATGATTTTCTTCTTCAGGAAAATCATCAGAATTGGCAAAAACTAAGCTGCGTATCTGAAAACACCTCGGCTCTGGGGTCTTTGCGACCTCAAATCGGTCGCACTTTCCGAAGAAATACAGGGTCTTCCAAAATTGCTGACCATGAGTAGATAAATATAATCTAATTCTTTGAGAGTTATAGCAGTGCAATCTATAACATATAGTTCAGTCCCAGTGCAAGATATTATAAAGTAAAGGGGCTTAACTCTGTGAATCTTAATAGAAGGCAACTTCAGTGAGTTTGGATGACAATTATGAATGGATGTGCGCAACAGGTTCCAGGTTCCTGAGGCAAGACAATCTCACGATATGGTGGTAACAAGAAAGCTATGCCTGATGTAACATATTTATGCTGAAATAACGAAGGGGCATAATTCTGGAAATTGTAGACCGAGACGACTTAATTTTAATATTATGGGTGACAAGAATATTGATGTCCACAAAAGGTTTGATATTTCTGGGACATGTCTTTTTCAAGATATCTCAGTAACAATATATTAACATATGCTGAATATACCCAAGGGGCGTAACTCCAGGAAATGTACACTAAGAAGATTCAATTTTAATAGTGTTCTGAAGATAAACGATGTAACATATATGCTGTAATATATGTTGAACATAACAAACTCAAAGGGAAATAGCTCCGGAAAATCTAGACCGAGATGACTCAAGTTTAACATGACCATGGCAACTGTGACAACAGATTGAAAAACACAACAGTTGCCTGGCTTGTGGGCTATTTGGTGTATTCTCTAATAAAAGGGTACCAAAATTTGTCCTTTTTTCATCTGTCATTTCAAAAATGACATTTCAAATGATGCTGACCGTAGAAAAACAAAATGAATCACCTATAACCATTACATACTTTTCATTATCTGATCACCACTAACTCGTCAAGCTAGAAAAGAATTAGGGCAAATGAGAATAATAAGAGATGAAAGTGAAACAAAACTGGTGTCTAACATCACATCCATCAGAGTATACGAAGTTAGAGAAATTCAAACACTGTTCTGTAGTCCAAGAAACATACACATGGTCTTTAGAAATGGCAGAGATAAGAGTGCCCATTGTAAAAAAGCTAGTAAACCAAAAAATACCAAATCTTGTGGTGACTGAACATACTTTTGAGCACCAGGAAAATTGTTGCTTAAACGTCATTTTCATTTAATGCCCTTCTTTTAGATTTCAAAACACCTGTGACAGACAGTTGATTTCAAAATGTCTAAGGGAAAGAATAATGTGAATATGCCAAAGGACTCAAATAAAGTTGAAATGTTTAATGGATTTAGAACACCAAAACTGTTGATAACGTCATTTGACAGAAAGATAATAGCTACACCTTATTATTGTTCTCAAAATTCACATAAATGAATTTTGCTTCATTATCCTTTCTATCGATTGCAGATTTGGTTGTGATAATTGTATACTGTTGGAATTATTAGCTTCTACAAACAAAAATTAAAAACAAAAATATGAGTCTGTCATGGATGACAGATGAAAACAGTAGCTGGGTGGTACCCTTTATATGAAATAAATTATGAAAATTAATGAACATAAAGGGAAAATATTTTTAAAAATCGATATGAAGAAAAATGAATTTTATTAGTTTTTCAAAATTATTGAAAATATATGAATTCATCTGCCATCAAATATCCCACAAGCCAGGCAACTGTAGAAAACACTGAAAGT
>JAVTVY010036738.1:0-16778 GCA_036873755.1 Hanleya hanleyi | reverse complement strand
GGGTGATGTGAACACACCTCTGTTACGGGTGGTGCCCATTACCAAGACGTATGGTGAACAAGCCAACGAGAGTTTCAACCATATCATGTACCTGCCCGTACGACATACCGATATCAGCACGATCACGGTGGATATAAGAGATGACAGGGGACGTCCGATCCCATTCGAACGAGGAAAAGTGGTGCTGACACTTGCTTTCCGACAAGCTCGCTTTCCTCACTTCGTATAATGTACGTGCCTTACCAGTGCCATACGCCCAGCTATGCCGACTACTACAAGAAACAAACGGGAGGAAACTTGCCCGTGTTTAGCGGGGCACGCATGCAACGCGGTCACGGATTGGGAACATCCTGGGCAGCATTATGAAAACGTTTTTACCCATGGTGACACGGGGTGTGAAAGCGGTGGGAAAACAAGCGGTACGCAGTGGATTGCGCGTGGCCGGTGATGTGATGGAAGGCACAGCACCCCGACAAGCTTTGAAACGCCGGGCAAAAGAAGCGGGCAGCGTTTTGATCGCCAAAGCCCTTAAAAGACAAAGACCGACACTGCCCCCATTCATTCAACGTCCAACACCCCAGAGGAGAAGGACTACGACGCCCCAGAAGAAGAAGAAGAAAAAGAAGAGAAGTCATAGTAGGAGAGACATCTTCGCATAATGGCATACATTCACTCCGAGTCGTGTCCGTCTACCAACAGTGAATTGGATTTCTGGACTATTCCACCTACCCAAACGAGTATAGGCGAAGGACGTTGGGTAGAACATCGACCCCTGGCTAGCCTGACGGGGGTGGGGCCCGTAGAATTTACCATTGAAAACAAAGATACGGCCTACCTGGATTTAGCCCACACCTACTTGTACGTGAAAGCCAAAATAACGAATAGGGACGGGACGGACATAGCGGTCGATGCACCAGTAGGCCCGGTGAATCTTTGGCTGCACTCCTTGTTCCAGCAGGTGGATATAGGTCTGAACGATAAACTCATCAGTACGTCCACCAATACGTACCCGTACCGAGCCTACATGGAGACGATGTTGTCGTACGGTATTGATGCCAAAGAATCACACTTACAAGCTGAGCTGTACTTCAGGGATAGACCCGGATACCTGGACAACATAACCGGTGGCAATGCTGGGTTCGAGTCACGCAAAAAACTGGCAGCCAAAAGCAAGTCCATCGATATGATGGGACGACTGCACGCCGATCTGTTCATGCAAGACCGCTACATGATGAACGGTGTATCCATCAAGATCAAGTTGATCCGGTCCTTACCTAAGTTCGCCTTAATGTGCGGTGGAGAGGGCGATATCGATTACCAGATCATGATTGAAGATGCAGCCCTGTTTGTCCGTACGGTAGATTTGCAACAGGGCGTGTTGCTGGGTCACATGGAAGCCTTAGCGAAAAAACCAGCCATGTACCCCATCCGACGCGTACAGACCAAGGTGTTCTCTGTGCCCACAGGTACGATGATGGCCAATCGTGAAAATTTATTTCTAGGGGATCTGCCTAAACGTCTTACCCTGGCGTGTGTGACCAACACCGCATTCAATGGAAATTGGGCTGAGAATCCGTTCAATTTTAAACATTTCAACATTAACTTTGTGGCACTGCACGTGGCCGGCCATCAAATTCCAGCCCGACCATTACAACCGGACTTTACTAAGGGAAACTATGTGCGGACCTACCTGAACCTGTTTACAGCTACAGGACAAAACAACCAGGACGAAGGCAATACCATCAGTCGAGACGACTTTATGAAGGGGTACACATTGTTCGCCTTTGACCTCACCCCCACCTTGGAACACGATCATCAACTGGCTTTGCTCAAGAAAGGAAACCTACGGTTGGAACTGCGTTTCTCCACCCCTCTACCCGACACCATTAACGTGATTTGCTACGCCGAGTTTGATAACGTCATCAGCGTGGATCACCAAAGAAACGTGCTGTGTGACTTCGCCACCTAAGATGGATACAGAGCAGCTGATGAGCATACTCCAGCGAGATCCCAAGATCCCCTTTCGAGGTGTGTTTCCACGCAATGTGTTTCCCACTCACTCCACCACCCCAGCAGCCTACATCCTGAATACAGACACGAGGAATCGACCCGGTGAACATTGGATAGCGGTGTACGTGGACACCCAAGGCCAAGGCGAATACTTTGATTCCTACGGACTTGCACCCCTCCATGCCGATTTGGTGAAATTCATGGACGTCTCTACGACAGAGTGGCGTTGGAATACGCAAAGATTACAAGGCCCCTTGAGTAGTGTGTGCGGACAGTACTGTGTGTTTTATCTCACTCACCGGAGTAGAGGACATTCTATGCCCACCATTGTACATATGTTTGATGATTATTGTCAAGCCGAAGACCGGGATGTCCTCGTCTATGACTGGACGGCCTCTCGTTTTAATGTGCATGCTCCATTTCTCTGGTTAACTTAAAAAATGTACTGTGCGCGCATCTTGTTTTATTATTGTTATGACGTTATATTGTTCTGACGTTGAATAAAATTGATGAAAAAAACACAATAATGGGTTTTGACTTTTTCTCTCTTTTTATTTAAGTCAACAAGCAAGGATTAGACTATACAAATAGAATACAGGGTACAAATAGTAGAGGTATGTACACATAGAATAGTAGTAGTATATACAAAAAAAGTTTGTCAGAAGTAGGATTCGAACCTACGCAGGGTATCACCCCACCAGTACTTAGGACTGGCGCCTTAGACCACTCGGCCATTCTGACTTTTACAGTTTTATAACTCGTGTATCCACAGTTAATGTTCCACATTTTTTACAAGTCCAAGTAGGTAGTGCTCACACCGTCGGCCAATACTTTTCGTTTGGGGTAAAAGAAAGTAAAGGCGTCTCTTTGCTGGATATAGGTCCGCATCTGGTGGTCGACGACCCGGAATCCTCGGTTAGTGCCACTCGCACTGGCCTGGCTTTGTAACACGTCCAGGTAGAGAGCTTTGTCTATGTTGGGATCGCGCCGGCTCACTCCTTTGCAGCTAAATTTATTTTCCTCTCCTCCATCTCCTCCGTAACAGTAGTAGGTCTTGGAGGAGAGCGCAATCATAGCATCTCCGCTCCACTCCAGCTTGAAGAGCCCCGGTGTCCGCTTGTCGTAGGTGTAGTGATCGCGTCGGGGTAGCCACTGGTCCCGCTCCGCCTCATATTGTTCCCGTAACTCGGGTTTAACGAGTGACTCCCAGTCCGGATGGGAAACGGCCATGTAGGCCGAATCTGTGTCCATCTCCATGAGTTGCCAGTCTGAGGGATCAAAATACACACCCATAAAATCATAGATGAATTCCAGCATCCTCAGCTTGGCCATCTGATAGACCATACACCCAATTTGGAGGGGTAAATTATACCGGATAGTCTTCTTGGCTGACGTGACTTCATAGGTATCGTCATCGATCACCTCCACGGACCGAAACAGTGGGGAATTGACTTTTTTGCGGGCTTGGGTAGTCGTGCAAATGTTCACATTGACGTGCTTATCCTGATTGGTTACCGTTTTTCCATAATAACCATTGCCAGTGAGTTTCCAAGATTCAGCGATAATAGCCTGACTCGGGAATTCATCACCTTGACGACGGGCCTTCGTCACGAGGTCGGCGTTCTCGGCAAAACAAGCCTCAGGTACGTACTGCATTACCTGATAGATTTGAGTAATTTCCAAACCGTGTTTCATATACCACTCCAGTAAGGGGGTGCCCAGCAAGATCTTTTCGCCCCACATACTTCCAATTAACATGCGGCGAGGTTTAGACAAACACTCGTGTTGCTCCGCGTAGGCGCTCATGGTCTCTCCAATGTCAGCCCGACCCACCAGCGTGTTCTTGAAGATAGGCGGACACTGGGCGAAGAGGGGCTTGAGAGTGTCGGGAACATGCAAATCACATTCTACAAAGCCGTAGAGCTGACCCGAACGAATGGCGTCCAACATCTGGGGCATACTCAGCAATCGCCGACGACTCAAGGGATATTCACGTTCTTTTAAGAACCGTTGTAAATGAGGTAGGGCCTGGCACATGGTGTGGAATTCACACTCCCACATCTCTATGAGATGGAATCCTCGCTCTTTGACATAATCACCGTTGATCACTACTTCTTCCCGTAATTCTTGTGCCGATTTTCCACGTCGCTGATTGAAGCGGCCAGCGCTAAAATGACATTCGTGACCGTGCCAGTAACACCCGTAAAACTGAAATACAGTGGGTGTGCCTCGTACAAGGGCAAACCCATCGACGGGCAGTCGGCGATCCCCTATCCGCTTCTCCGTGGCGTTGGTCTGGTGACGAATATAAATGGCCCGTCGATAGGCTTCCCAGTCTATCCACTGGTCGGCAAGATGTTTATACGGCGTCCGTTCAGGTGTAAAATGCTCACCTTCTGACACCCAACGTGTATAATGCCCACTCGGCATAGGTTGGGCGAGCGACCACAGGTACAACGCATTGGCGTCAAAACCAATGATTTTGGCACAGGGTTTCCCACTGGGCAGTGTCGTGACGTCCTTCTCATGGTAGCGGTGGAAAATAAGACTGGGACCACCCACAATGTTCCGCTTCAGACAATCGTGCATGTCTGCATCTTTTTTTTGAATGAGCGAGAAGTAGGTTGGACAGTCTTGAAAGAGATGGCGAAGCGCCAGACCCGGTAAACTTAAACACTCTTTGAAGATGTCCACATGCATTTGGCGACGAAAGAGTTGCACCATTTTCTCGGCCGCTTCGAGAAAGGGCACGACGTCCAAATTGTTGTACCACACCAGGAAATCTCGCAACGTCTTCATGCTGTGGCAGTTCCATACCTGCTGGAGTTCGATGTAGGTGGCCTCCGGCAGAGCTTCCCCTTTCAGGTCATTGTAAAACGCTTCCCGAGGTGGTAACTGGGTGTCTTCTAAGCGGTCCAGGCTCGTCATATAGGTGTAAGGAAAGTAACCTTTGGTTTGTGCACAGTCATAGGCCTTGACCCACTGGTCATAGCTACAATTTGGAGCTAAATAGTTCCGTATATCGAGAAAATGCAGTGATGTGGTAGTGAGGGCCATGTGGTTGTTGATCTTCTTGATCACCGACTTGAGGGTATCGGACTGCGCTAAGTAAGGATAGAGAAATTCCTTGACCAGGTTCAAGTCGTATCGCCCCGAATTGAAGCCGAGCACCGGTAACTGACCTAAGTATTGAAGGAACCGTAACTTCAATTTCTTCGCATACGGTTTAGGTAATGGGACATCCTGCGACTGCAGAGGCTGGGACTGCTGGGACTCGGGCTCGGACTCGGACTCTTCATCGTCGCTGAACGCTACACCCGGTTCAGGAATGCGGTCGTCCAGCTGGGTGAGTACGTCGTCGAACTTGGCCACCAACAATTCCGTACTGGCCGCACTCACTCGCTCTAAATACTCCATCATACGGGTGATCAACTCATGGGCTTCTCCCGTGGACACGAAACACACCGGTGCAGCGTCATAGCCAGGTACATTGGATGAAATGCTGACACTGAGGGGGATATGTCGCTGTGTCCACTGCGTTTTAGCCGAAAACAGGTCCATGGGCTCCAACACGGCCTCAAAATCATAGCATGCCCGGTAGGGAAAATAACGGTCCTCTTCCGGTATGATGATACCCTCATCGGCCAGTTCCTGAAAAATAGTAGGTGTATTATGATACACTCCACCCGGATAGACTCGCTTGACACTGTTGTCACAGATTTTCTCGTGGCAATGTAAGCTGTAAGACCGGTTAAACACACGATGGCATTGGGCACAACTGAAAGACTGAGCGTACAGGCTCATATTGGTAATGAGCGAAAAATGACTCACGCCATTGTCATCGAACACATTCACTTTCATCGTAGCAGCATACCGTTCTGTGGATCGACGAACCAATTCAGCCACAAAGGTGTCGTCATCCTCCCGTCGTAATCGATAAACAAAGATATTAATATCGAACAATGTTTCCACATCATCCAAATGCTTAAAGGGAACTCTACGGAAGTGCCGCTTATCCATGTCGTGCTGCTCTAGATATTCTTCCCAATAGCCATCGGCCACTGTGTCACAAGCCCGGGGGTCACACTCGTCCAGATGCACGGCCAAACACCGAAACAGACATTTCCGGTCTTTGTAGGGCCCCTTTTGTCCTGCTGTTAATCCATACAGGCCTTTTCGAAGAATCAACCACGGGGAAAGTTGTACAGGAGCACCGATCGGGTGATCTCGCATTTTCGTGACGAAAAATGTGACGTTAGTCACCATTTCCACCAACCATTGTGTATTGGGGCGTTGCAGGCGGGCCCACTCCAACGGGTCTAATGTAGTGAGTTGCTCGACCACCGGCTCCAGAGAAATCGCATCCGTGATGGTGAATGGCTGGTCAAACACATACGAATTGTTACTGGGATAGAAATACCGCAGTTGGTCCGTCTCTTTATGTCGTAAGATATACCCAAATGTGACATTCAACTTGAAGGCAGTACGCTGATCTTTGAAAATGTTCTCGGCATATGTAGTGAGATACGTGAGGTCCTCCAGCCGAAAATTGTATAAGTCCAAAAGACGACGATCACGGTGAAAACAATGGCGCATGGTAGCCCAGTGTCGTTGATAAATGGCCCTGACACGTGCATCTTCAGGCAAGACTTCAACCGGAGGTGCTGCTGGGTCGAAGGGAAAATCTTCTCCACGTCTCATGCTTACTGGAAAAAAGTAAATGGATGGCTGTGCTGGCTGCGTGGCTGGCTGGCTGGCTGGCTGGGAGACAGGTCAGGTAAGTCAGATTGAATACACCCTGGCCCTAAAAATGAACTCCTTTTATAGCCCATTGACCTCATTTGCATATTTTCAGCGGACAACAGACCGCCATCTTGAACACGACCACCCCTAACACACACAAACAGGCCGCCATCTTGAAAACGACATAGGCAAAGACCTCATTTGCATATTTTCAGCGGACAACAGGCCGCCATCTTGAAACCGACCACCCCTAACCTACAAAAAACAGGCCGCCATCTTGAAAACAGTGGGGAAAAACCCAGAGACCTCATTTGCATATTTTCAGGGGGACAACAGGCCGCCATCTTGAAACCGACCACCCCTAACCTACAAAAAAAAAGGCCGCCATCTTGAAAATATGCAAATGAGGACCGAAACAAGTGCAATTGACCGCCCTACAAAAACAGGCCGCCATCTTGAATCCGACCACCCCTAACCTAGAAAAAACAGGCCGCCATCTTGAAAATATGCAAATGAAGGGTGAAACAAGTGCAAGTGTGCGCACCTACAAAAACAGGCCGCCATCTTGAAACCGACCACCCCTAACCTAGAAAAAACAGGCCGCCATCTTGAAAATATGCAAATGAAGGGTGAAACAAGTGCAATTGGCCGCCATCTTGAATCCGACCACCCCTAACCTAGAAAAAACAAGCCGCCATCTTGAATATACCCAATGCACCCAATGACCTCATTTGCATAAAACTCATTAACAGGCCGCCATCTTGAAACCGACCACCCCTAACCTAGAAAAAACAAGCCGCCATCTTGAAAATATGCAAATGAGGACGAGCGAAACAAGTGCAATTGACCTTGACCTACAAAAAAACAGGCCGCCATCTTGAATCCGACCACCCCTAACCTAGAAAAAACAGGCCGCCATCTTGAAAATATGCAAATGAGGCGCGAAACAAGTGCAAGTGTCCGCACCTACAAAAACAGGCCGCCATCTTGAATCCGACCACCCCTAACCTAGAAAAAACAGGCCGCCATCTTGAAAATATGCAAATGAAGGGTCAAACAAGTGCAATTGGCCGCCATCTTGAATCCGACCACCCCTAACCTAGAAAAAACAAGCCGCCATCTTGAATATACCCAATGCACCCAATGACCTCATTTGCATAAAAGGCCACGCCCACTCATTTGCATAAACTCACGCATGCGCACGCCCACAAAATAAATCCTGCGCATGCGCAGTGAGGCACTTTACCGGACGGATGCATGCTACCTACTACTGACAATAGTACTGGACATTCAGTTGAAATGTAGAAAATAGTGGAACAATGATTGTCATAAAGGGGAAAACAATTGAAATGTTTGTCAACACAATGTGTGGACATCATTATATTGAATATTACAGAGATTGACAATCACCTGCCATATAGTGTGGACATTGTAGCCAAGGGCAATCAGTTGTGAACAAATTTGCAATGGAGTGTAATCTGTGGTCCTCATTTGTCGTACAGTCTGGTAATTTGTGTCAGTGGAATAGGGGTTACATTTGTAGTAGTTGACTTTTGGTAATGGTACGAGAACAATGACAGAATGTTAATAACTGGTAACTTTTAGAATTATCATGTATCTTGTGCAAACTTCATTAACCCTACCAGGCCTGGGGGGCCAATATGGCCACCAACCAAACTTTCTGCGCTATCTCCGGAACGACAACAAATGGAGAGCTGAAACTCGGTGACTTTATAGTTAATCATATTGCGGTCATTTTAAGCTGATTTGCATAACCCCGCGAGCAGAGGATCATTCAAGATGGCGCTCACAAGATGGCGCTCACATGGGGTACCAGAAAAGTGATGTTTTCGTCATATTTCTTCAAAATTTCTGCTTTTTCGAGATGAAAAGTGGGCAAAACTAATTTATTTGACATCACATGAATATTTACTAATTTATCATGCAGTTTGTGCGGAGAAATTGCGTAAATCAAAAATTCGGAAAATCTGACCGAAAAATCGACCAAAAAATGCCGCTTCTGAAAATGACGTCATTGTGGCATCAAAGCGGTCATGTTGGATTTTTTTACATTTTCCGGTAGGGCTTGACCCAAGAGTATGGTGTAGTAAGTTTCAGCCCCCTAGCTCAAGGAGTAAGAAAAATAATTGGGAGGGGGGGGGGGGGGAACCATTTCGGGTCGCTGTAGGACCGATGCAATTGTAATTTATATACGGTGTGCCAACGTTGATCCGCTACTGGTCCAACGTTGGTGTCGCTCTTAAACCGACGTCGTAGTCCCAATGGGGAACCCATACATGGACATTTGCGCTGTCGGGGTGTGGCACCTTGCGTTGATTTTTGTTGAAATATTCTGATGACGCATGCGCAGTAGGCAAGCAGATCGAGGTGAACGTTTTGGTGTCTAGGTGGGAACATTGTGGTCCGACTGGGTCGTGTGAGTTGTCATAGTGAAGCACTCGTATGTACAGCTGGATAGCTGGGGGGTAGGAATATCGTCTATCTGCGCATACGCAGTAGAAAAAAGATTATTTGATTGGACGTTTTGGGGTCGAGAAGCAGCAAAAGTGGTCCAATTGGACCGTGTGAGGCGTCATCGTGAAGCATTCGTGGGGGAACCTCCGACTGAACCAATGTGTCGTCCGTTTTCAACATTCTGTGCATGCGCAAGCAGGGAATTGTAGGGAAAGGGCACTGGAATTGACGTTTTGGGGACGAGGTAGACCCATAACGGTCCGAATGGATCGTGTGGGGTATCATTTTGAAGCTCTCATCGAGTAGCGTCCAGCTGGACTGGTGTAGAGTAAAAGTAGCGCAATGGTGCGCATGCACAGGCAGGGAATGGTGGGAAAAGGACATTGGAATGGACGTTTTGGAGTCGAGGAGGGCCCACAGTGGGCGTACTGGGTCGGGGAAGAAGAACAGCTCCTCCAGGCCGATCAAGACATTGGCGGGTGCATGTTTTCACAGAAAAAACGGACTTTACACCTGGTGAGTCATAGAAATGTTGTTGTTGTTCAGATAGTGTAGTCAATTTCGGGGAAGTAAAGTCGTTTTGCCACAGTTTATAATTTGATGTCGTGTAACGTTACGGTTACTCTGTTGACTCTGCATGCAATGTAACAGTTATGAGAAAACGCGTTTACTCTGCATGCACGCTTTTCACATTTTTTCCTTCCACATTGAAAATTTTTGCCTGAAATAAATTTAGTTAAAGAGGTAGTAGCGTCATTTAAAAAATATTCAGCAAATAACATATTTCGATAAAAGTTATTTAGTGGTCGAGATCAACTATGGTATTTTCTGTGACCTCATTTTTTAATATCACATTGAAATCACACTTCTGACATTCTCTGAAAAACGTAACAGGCTTCAGTGCCTGAGATGACGTCACAAAACGCGCACTGGCATTCCGGGCGTGATGCTTTGCAACGTCATACTCGATCTTAGAGCTTTTGCTACACTGTGACGGCTTCTAACGTGAAGTCATGGATACATGGTCACGTTATCCGACGTCATCTCAGTCATTCCCATTTTCCTGTTGTTCACTAGACCGAATTGAAGAATCTGACAATATTGATCCCTATATGAAATTCAAGACTTCAATACTTCAAAATCTTTTGGCAAATGTTGCAAGTGACCATGCTGTTCAGTCTCCCTGAACAATTAAAATCACGCTACTACCCCTTTAATGTCAAATAACTGATACGATTTTCTTGTTTTGTCTCACTTGACTTCTTAGCTAATCCAGCATAGGATATGTCAGCACGGTTCTTGTTTTGGGTAGGAAGATCAAAATCGTTTCAAATATTCTTATCGTAAAATTATAGAAATAGACAAACTTCTGAGCTGTACTCCACGTAAACATATTGTAATGCACAAGCTTTCGTCTCTCATGCCGGAGCCTTTATCAAGTGATCTGTTGAATTTCAGAAGTTTGTCTATTTCTATAATCAACGAACCCACGTTTGTCTAAAACAGCATATTCTTATCGTATCCATGGCATGTTCAGTGTTTCAGAAAGAAAGTAGTTCATGCTACAACCCTCACCCCTAAAACTAAGGATTATCCCTACTACTAATACGGTGTAATGATTACCAGCGCTGTGTAAAGGTTTTCACTGCGTTAAAGATGTCTGTGCCGCGGTTGAAAGGTTTCCACCGTGGTGTAAAGTTTTCCAAGAATGTCGTTTGGTTTTCGGTGAAGAGAAGGACGACGAAATTGTGACGAAGTTAATCTGAGTGGGAGAAATTTTGTGATAAACTAGAATTTGCTTGTACAAAATAGACGGAAAACACGGGAACCCCCCGAAAAAAAAATGCAAAAAAATGGGAAATCTAAAACAAAAATCGATGTTTCCTATATATGGACCACGGTACAAAATGTCAGGTACTGGAATAGCAAAATATGGTGAATGTATATCTATAGTACCTTTTCGGAGTGGCGGTTTCGAGGGTCGTAGTTCTATTTTTCTCTCCATCTTTCTTTTCAGTTCTCCCAAAGTCTCCTCCAGATGAATTCGTTCTTGCTTTTCCGTTTTCATGCTTTGTATTATATTTTGGATGTCCGTGTCTCTCAGACAGTTTGTGTTCTCATTCGAAGGTTCCAGTCTCTTGAATTTTTCCTCCAAATCGAATAATCTAAGATCCAAGTCATACACTTTACTCCGTAAATATTTGATGCTGGTGCGGTCATCTCGTTTTCGTCTGTAATGCTCTCGATCTGTCCCGTGCACAGCTGTGCTGCATATAATGCACACCACAAAAACAGTAAAGCCAGTCATGTTTATCAGCTTCGAAGTACACGGACGCATCGGTGTCTGTGTCACTGAGACGTTTACTATCAGACTAGGGGTATCGGGTATGACGTAACCAACACAGTTATTTATCTGGCTTTCTGACAGGGATCAGGCACACTTGTGTCACGTGGCTTACTCGTGGTCCAGATTCAGGATATGACCTGACTTTTCGAAGAAATAAACGTGTCCAGGATAAACTGAAAACAATGTAATAAAGCCACCTCGTAACAGCTGATGGATGACATGGATCTTATCAAACTTGGTCTGACCATCAAGAGTCTCGGAAATTGTTCATGAATAAATACACGCGATGTATAAATGTTGTAGAACGGCCGAATAATTAAAAGTTAGAAATGGTAGCAAGGTAACCAAGTTTTTTCCCTCTATCATCGTGACCAAAACTTTCAGCACGGCTATTTCATGAATACATGTGTACTTGATATTTCCGCAACAATAAAACATGTAAGCTCTTGGGTATTTTCTAACTAAGACCCGTGGTTCATAAAATCATGTTTATGATGATTCAGTGAATTATTCTTGGATCAAGCTCTGGGCATCCTCCATAATGCAGGTATATTATAGAAAGTTTCAGCCTTCTACAGTAAAGGGATAACGGAAATAAATATAGGGCGGGCGGGGAGGGGTCGAAACGTCCCCAATACTTATATGAAATGCAAGGAGGTTCTGTGAACTTAAAATAGTTTGGTACAGTCTTGCGTACCTCTGGATCATTCAGGATTCGAGGTAAATTAATGATGTGCAGTCCTTTATCCATGTAGTTGAGTTTCAAGAAAAGCCAATCTTGGGATGTTTCGATTATGTTCACTGAACGATAACACCGAAAATACGTTATATCGTGACATACTTTAGTGATTTTGGGTGGTATTATATTTCCTGAAGACGCAGATTGTTGTATATCTCTGGCTATATGATCTAAAGCTCTCAGAGGTAACGCATACAGAACTGTACGTAAGCTATGTGTACTATTGGGTATGTTAGTTAAACCCACTAAGTAATTTAAAGTGATGTGATCGTGAACATCGCACTATTAAACTTTATCCAACCATGGCTGTCTCCGTTGATGGGGTTAAAATAGCTGGGTAATATTGGATATATTTGAACGGCGGTTTATAACATTGCCGAACCCACTGACATTTCCATTTAAACCATACGGAAACACTGACCCAAGCTCTAGCATCCAGAATAGTTCCCGCTCTCGGATTTTTCTCTTAAATCCAAACGGGGAATCCTTGGTAGATGGATAGACGACGTCTATGATCAGGATACTAAAGTTGTCCCAGCCATGGTCGGGTCCAGAAAAATGCTTACCTATCAGCAATTGCTTTTCCTAACGGATTTTCTGTGATCATTCACCCTAAGATGGAGTCTTTGGGTGATCTTACCAACATACTGTTAATCACACTTCTTACAGGAAACTAAATAAATATAGTTTGTGGTAGAACAACTAAGATCAACATACGAGTTTACAGAATATGAGTTACCAGTTAACGCGGAACTAAATGACGCTGAAGTATTAAAGAGTGGACACGTGAGACATCCACGGTGTCCACATATAGAAATATTGAAATTATCACATGTAGAATTCGGTGCTAAACAATCATCAAGCGCAATGTTACATGGTTTGATGTCGTGACCTTGCTTTGCGGTCAGAAATATATCTATCATTTGGATTGAAAAAGGTCTCAGTGCATTTCGAACTATTAGAGACTCGGCCGAGAAACCTGCACTAAGGTTCCTCGGGTCTGTCTTACTATATTTGCTTTCTGTTGTATCCATTATGAGTGTTGGGTGTGCAGGGGCCCGAGCTCTGGTACAACCTGTCCACCAGCAGAATCCAGACATACACAGGTTGAAATTACAAGCGTCTGGTCCGTCATTCATAACTCAGCCGCCATCCATTAGAGAATATCCGCGTCCATAACCGTGGCCAATACACAATTTAGTTTAATAAAACTTTTGAATTTTATGTTCATCCGGATATTAAGTATGGCATGGGAAAATGTTTATTATTAGACATAAGTGTGAATAAATATAGACTGACCTTTATCAATTTGTATGGACCTAATGAAGATGCATAGAGCCCAGCATCCGCGACCGAGCGAAGCCTAGAGCCCGTGTGCAACCAGGCGCAATTGAACTCATTGCCATAGAAAGGACTTCAAATTCTACTGAGCATTTTCATTAATATTACGCATTCTGGCCAAATTAATTATCTAAAATCTGGAGTCTATATAGATGTGTTTTGTACGATATTTATAAAATTTATCTGCCAGTGTCCGGATTTTGTTTGCCTGCATGAATGCATAGACTGTATAGTGTGTATCACTTATCATTACACGGAAGGAGTTCCAACTTCAAGAAAATAACAAAGATCATTCTTCAGTATCCCTAGATTCTCAGAGATATATGTTTGCTTCTTCCTATAGCCAATCAACTTTATATTAGATCTAAAAACATAATATTATATGCTCTAAATTTGGATGAAAACTATCACAACGTCTTCACGAAAAAGTGCTCTCTCCGAGGTCCGCGTTCTGCCAAAGTAAAAACAACAACAACAGGGAACTCTTCGGTCTTCCATTTCACATTCCGGTTTTCTCTTGCAAAAAGTGATGGCTTTATGCAATCATTTTTTTCCTTCACTCTAGATCTGTATTCTATTTGCGTTCCACAATATGATCTGTTATGAAAGGAAATGTAAACCTGTTGATAAGTTTGGGCGATATGAGAAAAGAAAAGGTTATTCAAAATTGTGCTATCGATAAAATTATCTTGCACAATTCTCGTTTATTATCACATTAGATAATTTGTTAGCGTTGTGTTAATATTTCGGAATAATGTTGAACTAATTTCTTGTTTATTTTCTATTTCAGATACTCCCGAGAGGCTCGTTTTTCAATGTTGTCTTTGTCCTGTTGGTTATTTAAATTGGGGTTTGAATCTTCTTTAGTTGAAATCTTTGAAATGTTAGTTTTTTCTGTATGTAAACTCCAATTTAAAATTTTAGTATTTCTGAAATTATGTTAGTGCATGGCATAGAGAAAGCTCTGTGTTCACTAATCTTTTCACGCGTTTTTGTTTTGTGGAATTATTTGGCTACTGTCTGTTTCACATTACGAGGGAACGAGTTTTTCGTGGATTTATCAGTTAATATGACACATTAGCTGTCGAAACTCACAATATACTCCAAACTGTATAAGTGCAATTATTTGTGATCAAAACTCTTTTCCAGGCATGATAAAATGTTAAAAAAATCTTCAAAATTTGTCTCGCCCGAGCAACCGACGTACATTGCTGTGACACCAACCGGTTACGTCCATTTTCAACCACAGGATTGACACTGCGCTAGGGGAAGTAAACTCGTTCTGACTATTCGCACTATAAAGCAGAAGAAAGAAATTCGGGAAGAATGATCTCCCCTAGCACACTACCACTCCCCGGCTCCTTTGGGAGGAAATGGACTTGCCCGGTTGTCGGCATGATCGTGTTTTCAACATGCAGTTGCTGAGACGATAGGCTACAAACTTTGGAGAATTTTAAAATAATTTATAATGTCAGGGAAATATTTTTGATGACAAATAATTGCACAGACAGAGTTGGAAATATATTGTGAGTTTCGACAGCTATTAACTGATAACTCCACGAAAACCCCTTTACCTCGTAATGTGAGACGGACAGTAACTGCATGCCTTCGTTCATCTACTGCCCACGAATTAAGGTAAGTAATAAATAAATCATTGACAGGGACACCTGCCCGACTGAATTCTTTCCTTCATTCCTGGCACGTTACCATACGAAGACAGTGATGGATATTGAGATTAAGCTAACAACAATGTGAATTAAGTCTATGAAGATTGGCCTTCGCGATATGCTGCACGTATCGCTGGCTTGCTTGTCGACCGGCGTGTCATATTGAATTGAATGTTTATTCACCTAATGGGTAAAGATTAACAGTAGCATAAACAAATATAAAAGTGCTGGCTATACATTTGGCGGGAATAAAACCCCAGGGGGCTTGTTCTATCCCGAAGTAGTTTGTACAAGTTGGTGAAAGAGCAAAAAGCGTGATATATACAAAAGCGGTGAATAATCATCCCAGAGAACACACATACTAAATATAATAATAGTATAAATAATCTTTGACTAACAGCTGTTTCTGCTTTGTACCTGGCATTTGCCGATAGTAACTATCAGAAAAGATTTCACTTGCATCGAGAGTTTTATATGACAGAACCGTAGAAATACATATACCGTGCAGTCAATCAATTAATAAGTGTACTGATATGTTAACATCATTAGTTATTTTTGGGTGCGAAGGTGGAGGTTTGAGCTATATGTAGTAAAGTATGGATTGATGTATTATGTTTAGCATTAATTTACAGCAAGGTGCAACTTCAACCGGAGGTTGAAAACAGACATTGATAGACAGGACTTAATCTCGTGGGGAAGTGAGTTCCATATTCGTGGACCTTTCGTTTTTGTTGAGTAATATGACAAGTTAGAATGATAGGCGATTCTGTAGAGGTTGGTGCCTACTTGTCGGGTTGGGTAGAAGTGAACCTCGGATAGTTTTGTGAAGTAGTTTCGGAACTTGAGGGGTAAAAGGTAAGGCTGGTGGAAATATTTGTGGGTAAATACAGACATTATGTAATTATTTACTTTAGGAAATGGAAGTATATTCAATTCAATAAATAATGGGTCAGTGTGTGTATATTTTCCAGTTTGAGATACAATGCGTATAAGTCGTTTTTGGAGCATGACGAGTGGCTTAAGGTGGGTTGGAAAAGTGTTCCCCCAGATAATGTTACAATATGATAAATACGAATAGAACAAGGAATAATAAAGCGTGATCAGAGTCTTTTTGTTGATGAGATATTTGATGTTATTGATAACGCCGATGTTTCTGGCTAGTTTGGACGAAAGTTCAGAGATGTGCGTTTGACAGTTTAATTTATTATTTAGATAGACACCAAGAAATTTAAAGCTTGTTACATTTTCGATTTCGTAGTCGGATATCAAAAGTTTGGGTAAAAATACTGTGGAGTTTCTGTCTGGTGCAACAAACATATATTTAGTTTTTTTAATGTTTAGGGACAGTCGGTTACACGGAAGCCAGTAATGTATATTTTGGAGTTCGTCATGCATACGGTTAGTGAAAATCGTAGGGTCAGTATCAGTTAAAAGGACACTTGTGTCGTCCGCAAAT
>JAVTVY010036737.1:0-17404 GCA_036873755.1 Hanleya hanleyi | reverse complement strand
ATGAAACCTCAAAAAAAATTTTTTGGGAGGGATCAGCGAACCCTGGGATTCCACGTAGAAATAATGTCTTGAAATGATATGTAAATTAAATGAATGTGGATTATGTAATTAGAGTATCTATATGTGTATTAAACAGACCATCATCTATTCATGTAGTTTGTGAGTGTACTATTTAAGTTCGAGTTTCAATATGTATCTAAAATCAGATATTATCGCCGCGAGCGCACCACGTGTAGTGGTGTGTTATAGGCCTGTTTTGTTTGTGTTAAACGAGGAAGTCAAATGGAGTCAGGCATATTCTTCAATATCGATGCGTGTTTATGCGAAACAAATGTGAAAATAGAACAATAAATCTACCTACATTGTGTTCAGATTTTTTTCCGGGAAAACGTGTAAAACGCATCTCCCGCAACCTGGGACCCCGGAGCTTCCATGGCCTAGACGGCCCCTGGACCCTCGCCTGTCAGGCTGTGAGGATAGCTTATTTTAGCTTTGTATAAATGAATCGGTATCATTGGTTCTAATGTTCCATGATGTAAAGGTCATCAATTTTTTTATCTGTTCAGGGTTTTTTTTAGGCAAAATTTTTTCATCTACTCAATTTCAAATATCGTAAAACTCATTTTTTTGTGCGCCTTCGGCGCGCATATCAATGTCACTAAAACTCATTTTTTTTGCCTTTTTCATCAAAAAAAATGATAAAACTCAATTTTTTTGCCTTTTTCATCTAAAAAATGATAAAACTCAATTTTTATTTTGTTTTAATCGTAGAATATAAAAAATTCTTGTATTAAATTGGCATAAGTATTGAAATTGTCATACTTGGTGGAGACAGGTAAAAAATAAATTGTTACAAGACATGAATACCCCATATTTGCTGAGAAAACAACTTGCTCTTGTTTTATCTTTATTTTTTTATTATTTTACCCTTAAGCCAAGGTCAATGTTTTCATTGAACGACCTCCGTTGAATGGTGATGGGAGCACTGCGATCACATACATCTCATGATCTCCACTCAGCCCCCCCTTTGATTTTAGCCCTGCGAATTTTGTAGCATGAATTGAAACGACACCACGGAACCAAGTTCGTTTGTGTAAGTGCATTGAATTTATAAAATTTATTCTCACCTTCCAATATGCCGTTTTATATTATTTGTCAGTACTTTCAAACTGACTTCATTTATGGCAGAAAAACAACTGACACTGTCACAGGAGTAATGATATGTTAATTTCGCGGCAGAAATAAAGCATGATGAATTTTTTTTACAGAAATGCCTCCCAAGCATTCGTGTATTACGATAATTTATTCGTTAGTTTTGAAGTCTAAACGAACCAGGGCAGAGGTTGCATGTTGCTTGTTTTGCACTACAAAACACAGAGCGAAGCACTTCACTTCGACGTGAGGCAGGTATTATACGCGTTCAAACAGAGTTCCAACAGATCAAAGAAGTTGAAAAATTTTCAGAGTATGACAAATATATTTTTCACTTGTGTTCTTGAGATTTTCTCGCTTGCGTTTGTCAATCGTCTGCCATGTGTTGAGGTAAAGAAAATGGCGCTGAAATTGTATCTGGCGGTACTCGACAGCGAATTGTCTCCCTTGTCATGAGATAAGATTTATCAACATAAAACGTTATAATGTCGTGATATTACGACATTGTAGAGGCGCTGTAGTCAACGACAAGAAAAATAATCCCCGCGAAAGCTTCTTGAGCTTGTTCCATTTTCACTGGATATCCCATGACGAGACGCGGTGTCTGCAGCTAAACAAACATACGGAAACCCGGGAAGTGGCAGAGATGACGTGAAGAGTGGGCTCTCATGGACATTTATCGACATAGAGACGAAGGTGACACGAACAACAACATCAACCTTGTATTGTGAACTTTCGGTCGCGAGAACTTTCCCGTTATCGGGACATTTTTGTTCGCCCCTGTGTTACATAAACTCAATCTTGTATGAAGAAAACTCAATTTTTTCCGCGCCTATGGCACGCACTTCCCTCAAAAAAAAACAGAAAACTCAATTTCTAGCTCAAAACTCAATTTTGAAAAAATCGCAAAAACTCAATTCAAATTCGTTTTCATCGGGAATACCACGATGAAAAACTGCCTAAAAAAAACCCTGCTGAGTGCTGTTAAATATAACTAGAAAGTCAAATGGATTCAGGCATGAAGTATGATTTTTTCAATATCGATGCGTGCTTATAAATGCGAAACAAACGTGAAAATAGAACCATAAATCTGCATACATTATGTTCCAATTTATTTCCTGGAAAACACTTAGAACGCATCTCCGGAGATCTAGGACTTCAGAGCTTCCGGGGCCTAGGCGGCCCCTGGACCCTCACCTGTTGGGCTGTGAGGATTTCCTTGTTTTATCTTTTTGTGAATCAACTGTATCGGTAGACATAATGGTTTCCTTTCCTTGAACTAAATGCCATCGTTTTGTACGTTTTAAATATAACTAGAAAGTCAAATGGATGCAGGCATGAGGTGCGATTTTTTCAATATCGATGCGTGCTTATAATTGCGGGAAAATCATGAAAATAGAACCATAAATCTGCATACATTATGATCAGCTTTATTTCCGGGAAAACACTCAGAACGCATCTCCAGCGATCTAGGACCCCGGAGCTTCTGGGGCCTAGGCGGCCCCTAGACCCTCGCCTGTTGGGCTGTGATAGTCCACCACCCTATGAATTTTGGCTGGATCCGCCCTTGCTAATTCCTTCCCCACCGCCCCCAACACCACCCCACAAATTTGCTGTTCCATCGGCATTTTCTAGGGTAATTCAATTTGAAGACTTGAGTGGTCTTACAAATTGGGACCAACTGCTCAGAATCGTGATTTAACTTATCCAGATTTCATTTAAAACTTAGAGAGAATGTATCCGGAACTGTACATGTGCGTCAGGCCTGACATTTATTGGGATGATGTTGTCCATGAAGAGTTTACATTCTGTAGAAATCACTTGTATGGCCTGTGTTATTGTGATGTATTTTGAATTTCTGAAACAGAGCACTCAATCCTTCGAATGTCTTTTCGCGTTGATAGGTTTGGGATGTCCCGAACAATGAGCCAGTGGCTAACTATCGTGGTCACCTCGGAAAGCTGCTGTGTGCAGAGTGGAGCCCCCTGGAGGCAGACCTTGTCATGACAGGGGCAGACGACTTCACCTTACAACTGTGGAGAATTTCACAGCAAGAACATAAGACTTGCCCAGCTGGTATATGATACATCCATATCAAGTACAGTACATGTAAATCCTCTGATAAATCAAGTATCACACTGGTGACCTTGTGCTGGAGCGTTCGCCTTCACCTTTGAATTACACCTTAAATGAAGAAGATACATTCAAAATGCCATTATATTTTAAAGCCACACCTCAATACCATCTTATCCCCTTTCAATAATCAAATTAAAATATTCCACTTTTGCTATCGGTACTGCTGCCATTTTCTTTTTAACCATTTCTTACATAATATGATATGCCCAATTTTTATAACAGTCATATATTAAGCAACTACAATGTTGGTAATTATGTATATGAAAGTTTGATCAGAATAAGTTGAGTTTATTGAACCTGATATATAAACAAATTTGACAATGCTGATCACCTTGTTCACTAATTTCATTGGACACAACTGGAATTATGGTGTATGTAGGACATAGGATCGACCCCCTCCCCCCCTTCACATTCTGGGTTTGTTGTCCTTACATACTTGACTGGATATTCTGTAACCTAATATTTTCCCCGTTCACAGCCAAGAGAAAGAGTAAAGGAAAAGGGAAGAGTCGACATAAGACTGTCAGAGACGGTGGTGAAAAAGAAGGCAGCATAGTGTCTGTAGATCAAGCGGATGAAACAGTCTTGTCACGAGAGATATCAGATTTGTTAGAGGCAAAGAGGAGACAACTCTGTGATACAACTAGTACATCAACAGCTCCAGGTGGTCACCAGCCAGAAGGTAGCATCTTCTCTCAATTTATACCTATCGAACTGAATAATGCAGAATGACCTTGAGTATTGCTTTCTACCCATCATGAAGTAATATGTATACACATATACAGTATTAATGGGTGGCTTGCACAATATAGGACCAGAAGATAAACTGGAAGTGCTAGTACTCTCAGTTGATTGGTTAACAGGGCCAAAGTTGACTAACAGGAAGTGGCAATCACAGAATCTCATTGGATAATTGGCATTGTGCAAGTCACCCATTAGTCATCAGCAGAAATCAAATCACAATGTCTGATGGGGTTATTACCTTAGGGCTGTTCCAGAAAAAAAAATGACTGGGGGCAGATGCCGGCCTATTTTTTCTTTTCTATGGGGCATGGTGAATGCTTGAAATGAGTTGTTGTGGATGGTGGTGAGATTGATCAGTTCATTTACATGGATGGTCGGTATTAATCAGATGTTATTTCTGAGATTTACCTGTTAATGAGGAAACTAAAGGGTGGAAGTGTACGTCCCAGTAATCCTATAATAAATATTTATTTCTTTGATCAACTTCCGTGATCTTTCGGTGATAGTCATTCCTTCAAACTCAGTTTCACGCGAAAAACTTCTGTCTGATCTGCGCGTGAACATGCACAGTTGGCACACTTTGCAGAGTCCGAGTCGCATGAAATGTCGGACTACACAGTGAACCATTAATATATGGGTAAATGTTTTTTGGAATACTTATCTCTGAAATAGACTCCAATTGTTTTCAGGTAATTTTGATACACTTCTCTATTGAACATCAACTGATTATAATTGATGTTATAAAAAAACCAATGTGTTCCATTTGATGATCATGCTTTTAAAACATGCCAAGGGGAACAAGTCTGTTCGAAGATGAAACCCCCCTCCCCCCCGATATGCAATCTGACTTCGAAAGTCTGAATTTTGTTTAGCTGAAAGCAATGTCTGCGTCCTTATTTACAGCGAAATTAGCAGTGTTGGCAGGGCGCGAAATAGCCCTTTGCCCGGTTGCCCGGGGCAACCTAAATTTCCTTTGGGCAACCAATTTCTGTCCAAATTGCAATGCATTTGGCTGTGTTGGTTGCCCGTGCTTGCCGAAGGGCAACTAGAATTTGTTTGTCTATTTCATACCCTGGTTGGTCACCGAAAATACGTTGGGGGAAAATTTTCTATATTTATTTGGTCTGAAAATCATTTCTATGGGTGGCCGTAGTTGGAACCCCATACGCAATCTGAACTCGAAAGTCTGAATTTTGTTTAGCCGAGAGCAATGTTTGAGTCCTTATTATCTCGCCTTACGAAGTAAAGGGGAGATATTGTGAGGGGGAAAGAGGATGTCGTCGTCGGTGTCCCCTGCCTGGAAATGATAAGGTTTTTGGTTTAGCAAATTCAAAAAAATCTAGAAAATTTAGAAAAAATATAAAAAAAATAAAAAAAATATGGGGGGTGGGTATTCCACCTGGGGGTACGACCTGTGGGGTGCTCCAATGTTAAAATCCCTATGATAGAGTTTTACGTTTAGCTGAAGTGTACATGTAAATCTGTACTTAGAAAGTTTGCTGCAGTTGTCAGCTGTCATTGGATGATTATGAAACTTGGTACACATGTTTCTTATGATTAGAGGATGTACCTGTGCTATTTAGGAGATGAAATATTGATTTTTGTCCAAATTATGGCAAATGATAGAGTTTTCTGTTTAGCAAAATTGTACATGTAGGCCTCTACATGTATACAGGTACATGTACATAGAAAATTTGCTGCCGTTCTCAGCTGTCGTTGGATGATTACTAAACTTGGTACACATGTTTCTTATGATCAGAGGATGCACCTGTGCTATTTTTGAGACGAAAGATTAATTTTGGCCCAATTTTCTGTTTAGCCAAATTGTACATGTAGAAGCTGTACATGTAGACCTCTACATGTATTCATGTACATCTGTAGTTTGCTGCAGTTGTCAGCTGTCATTGTATGATTATGAAACTTGATACACATATTTCGTATGATTAGAGAATGTCCCTGTGCTATTTAGGAGATGAAATATTGATTTTTGTTCAGATTTAGAGGGCTTTGTCTTAGTAATCTGCCAATGGTAATGTACATACATGTACACCTGTACATGGAAAGTTTGCTGAAGCTGTCAGCTTTCATTGGATGAGCTTGACATTTGCTACCCAAGTTCATTGTGATTCGAGGATGTGCATGTGCTATTTAAGAAATATGACATTAAATAAGAATTTTTGTACTTCGTACGTTTCCATTGATAAGGTTTTTGTTGGGCAAAAATTTACATGTAGATCTGTACATAGAAAATTTGCTGAACCTTTCGTGGGATAATTATAAATATTGGTGGATATGTTTCCCTTGGTCAGACCTATCCAGCATTAAACCCACAAGAGACTGACCTATCCAGCAGTAATCCCAAATGGCACTGGCCTATCCAGCAGTAATGCCACACAGAACTGACATATCCAGCAGTAATCCCATATGGGACTGAACTATCCAGCAGTAATCCCAGACCGGACTGGCCTATCCAGCAGTAATCCCACATAATCCCACAAGGGACTGGACTATACATCAGGGGCCGGTTGTTCGACGAGCGATTAAACTAACACCACTATTAGCGCTAAACCACTATTAAATATCTAATCTAAGATTAACTAACACCGTGATTTAAACCCGTTGCTCAAACGTCAAAACGGACCGGTGTTAGTTAATCGCGCTATTAGGTGCCTAATCTAGGATTAAAATTAATAGCTATCCCACAAAGCTTTGTTTTGTTTACTTTCGGTTAGGAAAATAAGGCGGGAGTGAAACACGTGTTTTTCATGTTTGTGAGTGAAAGACTGTCATAAAGTGTATTTCTTTCGGGCCAGACACGTTGCATGCCTCCCGATTCCATGTTAAAGGCAAATCCACATTTGTTTACTTGCCATTTTAGTGCAAACCGGATATACGTCTGAAAATACTCGCGGTAACACAAGTATGAGCTGTCGTTTCCGTGTTGCGGAATTCTCGATGGAAATTCGATACCGGTACCAATCTAAGAAGTTATTAATGCAGCTATTAAATGTAAGAGCACCATTTGGTCAAGTGAGAGTTTTGTAAGCATGAATCAACAGTAATGATACTATTTTACTTTGTTCTGTGACAGCATAAAGTTACCTATGGTCCATATTTCGACGCATCTGAATGCACCGTAATCAATTTGAACCCGACGTGTATTGTATCGGTAGTTATTTGGTAACATGAGTTATAAGCCGATTATCTTAAAATCGGCTTGTAACTCATCTTATAAAAATCTTCCTCTGGAGAATCATGCATTATTTTGTATACAATAAAGCTGGGGCGTATAAACTGCAACCCAAATTTCCAATCAATTGATTTATTGAAAACAATCTGAAATCGAAGTACCACAAAGTACAAACTTCTAGTCCATCAGTCAATATTCAGTCGTCGTCCATTACAGAATTTCTGCATCCGATTAACAATTTGATTACTCAAATTTCCTCAGCCCTTGTCAGTCAGGTGATTTCTTCTCAAAGTTTTAAACTGTATAATGTTCATGAAGCATTCACCCACATGTACATCTATATTGGCAGAAGAATAATAGGAAAAAAATATTTCATATTTACATTTATTTTGTACATAATTTTAGTCAATAGTACCCACTCGAGCTTAGAACAATAGTACTGGAGCATTATTTTTCTTATGTGGTATGGACAGGTGAAAATTTTAAACAAACATTTTTAATATCAATTTTTCATTTCATATTCCTGTAGTTATCAGGTGAATTTGACATTATATTGGGCTAATGTCACTCCGGTTGTATTGTTTGACACTTTTAGATCAATTTGACACTGGATTTATTTTTTTTACTTAACTGGGTTGAACCCGATTGACAGTCTTAGGCCCCATAAAAAAATGTCTTGTTTCCCATCACCGCCCGCCCCCGATTTATTTTTTTCTCACCTGCTTTGTTGGTGTTTCTTTTGGTACGAAAATGAGGCTGAACTGACTCTGGTTTGCAGCAGCAACTGTTGTGGCGTATATACGCGACAGTCTTACCTTGTGTGATTACCGGAGCCTTGCCAGCAACTTGATGTTTCTTTTGTGCGCCATTGGATGTCATCGTTAAGGTCAGATACTGTCCTGGATCGAGACTTCTCACTTGACTGAATTGTGTGTGGAGATTCAAAGATGTTTATCTAGTCGTCCTTCCCAAGACTGTGATAATAATTCTGTTGCTTTTTGATCTGTAATTGGACCTTGTTGAAGGTCTTTCAATGACAAGTATCTTTGGTGTAATCAAGGCGACATGTCCGTGATAATGTCGCGCTGTTTGAATTTTTATGGTTGTAATCTCATTTTCGTTCTATTTGTGTATAAATTTCTGGTCGTATATAAATGTTTAGGAGTAATACAGGAACACAACATCTGCAGCATTTTCACGGTATATTGAATGTATAGTTGATATTTATTTTCCGTTGAAGAACTTACGTTGTTCTATTCCTCAGTGATATAGTTTCATGCCAGTGGACTTTGTGGTATGACTGCCCAAGATCATATTCATGATCGCCAATTCATGATCGTCATGTTCTCCATTTCACGAGAATAGCTCAGCTTATTGTTTCAATTTCCAGCAAGACGGTGTACAAAATGAAACTTTAAAATGAATTGTATATATACCATTTTAGGACCAAATTAGACTATCACTATCTTAATATCAGTGGATTCTTCAATAAACTGAACCATTCATATGCCCTTCTGAAAATGAAAAACAAAAAATAAAAACGGACCGCCCGTCAGACTTTTTGAAAAGTCAGTGATGGGAAACAATGCATTTTTTTATGGGGCCTTATTGACTAAAATAGCATACAAAATAAATGTACGTATATGGAAAACATATCTTCCAATATCTTCCTCATGTCTACATTGACATGAGGGTGAATTTTAATGGCATTACTCCAAACCCTTGGGAAGACATCGCCCAAAGACATACAAGGGCTGGGGAAATTTTATTAATCAGATTTTTAGGTAAAAGTCCCCCTTAAAGTGGTCATAAACTCTCAAGTAAAGTTTCCATCAAATGAAAGACCCTTGCGAGCAGTGTCAAAAAGTATTTATTGTAATTTTTTATGATTTTATTCCTACGAAGTAGGCTACAGATCGCAAATTGTCCGGTAATGAGTCAGTCAGTCCATCCGAATCCTTTCGTCGGCAAAATAAGGAGAACCGTTGACATTAGAACCTTGATTTTTGGCATGAACGTGCATTAGGGCATTGTTGCTAGCAAGTTCTGAGCTGACCGAATTCTGATGAAAATTTGATTTATAATTATTTTTTTATTATTTATTGATGGCTCAGCGAGTACACTGTCATGCCCATCGGGAACCCTTGGCTGTATGTTTCACTGTATATATAACACAGTGGTGGGATATGCCATCCGTAATTGTTTTTATGAAATAGGAAATGCTAAATGCTAATTACCAACTTGCCAGCCTCAATACACACAATTCAGTATATTTTTATAGATATATGTAAACTGTGGCCTTTAACGTGTATCCTATTTCACATCCAAACATTTCATCACTGACCACATCAGGCTTCAAATTCAGGTCAAATTACCCACTGATGGTGAAATATCCTACATCAACCAATTAAGTCAGCCTGGTGCAATAACCCAGCAGAAGAAAGGAAGATGTGGTATCATCCTTCAGATTAGTCTGTGATCAACCGCCATAGAATATAATGTGAATCAAGAAAACCGGAATAGTACATTCATCAGATTGCCGATACCCAAAATGTGTTGTCTCATATATCTAGATAACAACGTGATGTAGAGACGCTATTTATTCGTCTTTGTACCGGTTATGCTCAGGAGAATGACATAGAATCATTATTATCTTGTGCAGAGGTGTTGGTCTTGAGTTGAATTACCGTAAACTACATAAATGCTACCTTTTTACTATAGTACTATATATAAAAAATTGTTGTATTGTTGGGAAAATAATGTGATTCAAAAAGTTGTTTTGATCCTGGACAAGGGCACTGAAAACCATTAAAGAGATGTAAATGTATTTTCACACGTGAAGCTTGAAATCTACTGAACCTTATTATTCAATCTGTTTCCTTTAGTTAAACAATTGTAAAATTAAATCGCCGAACGTTATTTATTTTTGGAATGAAGGCGCATTAGGAGACTGTTACCAACAAGTTCTGAGCTGACCTACTTTTGATGAAAATTTCTGGTGATTTTTGATGAAAATCACTGGCGATTCTGACTTGGGCGGTGCCCATCTTAATATAGGCAGGATTTCAACTGGGGGTGGAGATTTCCAAGAGTTCAGTTCGCGTTCGAGTCCTAATGCCTACTCTACTTCGTAGGTCCTGTGACGTTAGTCACACTGCTCATGTTACACAGAGTAAACTGCAAATAGAGCATGCTATTCTATGGTGGTCTGTTGCAATCATATCTAGGTCCAGTGATGTCACACTGCCTTAATACATATATTGCAAACTGTGTATGTACTTTCCAATGGTAGATTCACACTTAAGGTGTGTATACTTTGAGTTTCAACACAGACTCACAGTTCCACTGTGCATGTTGCACCAAAATCTGGGAGATGGTAACTCATAAGTGTCAAGTCAATTTGAATCTTGCATTTAATTTCTCAGATTTTGGTGAAACATGCACATTGGAACAGTGAGTCTGTGTTGAAACTCAAAGTATACACACATTAAGCTTGAATCAAGCATTGGAAAGTGCATACACAGTTTGAAATATATATATTAAGGCAGTGTGATGTCACTGGACCTAGATATGATTGCAACAGACCACCATAGAATAGCATGCTTTATTTGCAGTTTACTCTGTGTAATAAAATCGTAAAAAATTACAATAAATATTTTTCGACACTGTTCGCAATTGTCTTTCATTTGATGGAAATTTTACTTGAGGGTTTATGATCACTTTAATGGAGTAGATCACATTCATTTCTAACAGTGCAAATGAGCTTAAATCTTTAGTAATAACATGTCCAGCTAAGATAACATACGCAATGAAATGAAAACAGATCACCATAGGCTTACTATTTGTAATATATAATTCCATCAATTTGAAGGCATCTTTATTAATAAACTGTACTATGATAGTGAACTATAAATAAGCCTGTTTTCATATTTAAATCTCAGTAAATACTAATTTCCCACAGTCAGATTTGGATTAATTTACCATAGATATAGATCAGCAGAACTTGTATAAGCTTACTTCTTGTGAAATATGAAATAAAAATGATGGATCACCATTCTATTTTTTTCAAATACTATTATGGTAGCAATATAACAGATAAATGGAGTCTTTTCATCTTTATGTTCATGAGGGTGCGAGTCTGAAAATTTGGGTCAGAATGGAAAACATTCTTTGGAGAGAGGGGTGGGGTCATCTGAAATTGAAAAGCATCTGGTAGAGATTTTGGAAGTAACAGAATCATCATCCACACTAAGAAGCACTCTGCAGTCATTGATCAACAGTTGAGTCTGACAGGCCCACTTCTTGGTCAGTCCTACTCACAGTATAGGCCAACTGAACCGACAAAGCTGATTGTGGGTGAAGGCAATCATGTTACAGTCATCTGTAGATAGTACGACATCTTTACTTTGATAAGTTGATAACTTTGATAAGTTGATAACTGCAGCAATTGTAAAATGAGGCAACATATGGTTATATGTAAGATAAAGCAACAGTCAATTGTAGGTAGCATTTTGAGGGGCAACAGTGCCTTGGACGATTTTTTGATCCGATCATCTCATATTAATTGCCCTGGCAAAAAACATAGAAACCGTGAATAGGGCCATATCTCTACTCAATTATGAAGTAGGTCCTATATATTTATATATTATCATATACCTATGAATGCTAGGTAACAAATACAAAGGCATGTTTTCTTATTCCGTATCGCATTTCCCGTATCACATCCTCCGGAAAAAGAGGGACTACTTTCGCCTTGTCTATCTAGGTCGCATTGAGTCGCGCCACCTGTCGGGAAAACCCCTGCAACATATCCAAGTATATTGGACCACGGTCACTGTTTATCTGGTGTTCGTGGGCAAAAATTTAACAGTTATTTTTTTTTTTTAGAAAGCACAATGCGATAAAGCCGATGTCCTCAAAAAACATACAAAGGGTCAGGTTTACAATGAAAATAAAATTTATTTAATAGAAACGTCTGTCGTCTGCTAGGCCATGGCATAGGCCCTAGGTCATGGGAATTCCCACACCAAGAAATTCCTTCAGCAATTCACACTTATCGAGTACAGCTCTTATCGGAAAACGGGAATTATCGCCAGAAAACTGTGTATATATTCAGACATTCGTTAATTATTATTCCCTGTTGACATTTTCCTGTTTGTTAGTATTGTACAATTTCATACACTGTACAATGGAGGATTCCTTTGCCAATTTTGACAGTGACACGAACAGTTCTTTTGAGCCGGCAAATTTTGACCTGGGCTTTTTGCCCAATTCCCCCAACCAATCTGACGAAAGCGGTTCAACAAATAACTTTCCCAGTGACGATGGAATTGATGGTGCTATTCGGGACATGCCTCTCGAGCTTGATATAACGATGCAACATCAGACTGCGGCGGCAGCATCAACAACAACAACATCATCATCAACAACAACACCACCAGTGTACAATGAAAACCATGATGAATCGGACTCCGACCCGGAACCTGAAGATTTAGCATTGCTGAATGAACGAATACAACATCATGACCCCCCTCCAAATGTGAATAACCGTGCCCCAACATTTGTAGAGCTTCAGAAATCCCAGACAGAGTTTGTTACTGATATGAGAAATAAAAATACTGTACGGAAAACTGACAGCGTTGTACGCACTTTTGCAAAATGGCTTCGAAGAACGGGAACTACAGCTCATCCCACATCTGGAGCTGGACAACTACATCGGCTCATTTCTGCTTTCAATTAGAAAATTTGATGGATCTGAATATGAGCCGGACACTCTTACAAGTTACCATCGAGGTATTGACAGGTTCCTGCGTGAGAAGAACTACCCATACAGTCTGATATTGGACCACGAGTTCCAGACAAGTCGGGATGTCCTGGCCTCTAAAAGAAAAGAACTTAAAGCGAAAGGAAAAGGAAATAGGCCAAATAAATCAGAGCCTCTCACCCGAGACGAACAGATCATCCTATCTGAAACGAGTCAGCTTGGCTGCCAGAGTCCAAAACAGTTACAAAACAAAATGTGGTTGAACAATACTATGCATTTTGGGCTGCGGCCAACTTCTGAAAACCGAAAACTGAGGTGGGGGGATTTAACGCTAAAAACTGATGCGAACGGTCTAGAATTCATTGAATTCAATGAGCGAGTGACAAAAACGAGAACTGGTGCCAATCCGAGTGGCCACGAACGCCCCTTCCACCCCAAACAATTCGCCTTGCCGAATAACCCTGAGGAATGCCCCGTTCACACTTACAAGGAGTTCCGAAGTCACAGGCCCCAGAAAATGTGTGCTCCTGATAGCCCATTTTATCTTGCTATACACTACCAGAGGAAAGCATCAAGCTCTGTCTGGTATAAATGTCAGCCACTGGGGGAAAATAAATTAGGGGAAATTATGAAAACAATAACAGGAAATGCTAACATACCTGGATGGAAAACCAATCACAGTGCCAGAAAATCGACAGCGACACGTCTTCTCCACGCTGGAGTACCACCGACAACAATTATGCAACTGACGGGGCACAAAAACGTTGCCAGTCTGAACAATTATGCTGTTGCCAGTCATGAACAACAGAAAGAGATGTCACATATTCTCGGTGTAACAGATACGGCAACTAATAAATCTCCGTGTCACGCTATCCCAAGTACCAGTAATGTCGACGATTCTCCGTGTGTCCCTGTCACTTCCGCCCCTTTGATACAAAGTTCGGACTCACTGACTGACCAAAACATTCCGATACGAATAAACCAGAATCTCCTGTCACAAACTCAGACGACCGCAGCGGGTATCTTTCACGGCGCCAACTTTCAGCACTGCACCCTGAATATAACGGTCTGCCAGTCTGCTGGATCGATCCCGTCAAATAATTTGACATAAATAATAACTAAAACGAATTATACTTTTCACTTTTGGTCGAAGACATCAATATATAAACTCTAAATGTTACAGAACGTTTCTGTCAGTTTCCACATGTTTGTCGCTTCCGGTAAAGTTTGAAAGTTGCAGCGCGTATGAATTTACGTTTTGACCTAGTTATGAGGCTAGCTAAGAGAAACCTTGTTCTCATGTGAATATTGCGGTACATTCAATAATATATATAAATTCTGGTACTGTATGTAATGTTGAATTGAAGGTTATTTATAGTTATTATAGGTAATTTATTTCAACCAAAAATGAATTCTGTCTTCTTTCTGATTTTGATCATTGTTTCTGCTACACTGACTGTCAACTCGTTTCTGCATATAAAACTGGGGTAAGAATCGAGGCCTGTGCACTACCCTAGATTTGAATGCTGCATCATCCAACATAGTCCTGCCGAAATACCGCTAAATATGACCGACAAAGTTAATATAAATACAGGTATATGATAAAAAGGTTATCATGGTACTGTGTGTTCCGGGACGTCGTATCAGCTCTCGTGCTCTGAGGTCCGATCGCCGTATCGACCTTGCCCTGCGGGCTCGGTCGATACGGCGATCGGACCTCAGAGCACTCGAGCTGATACGACGTCCCGGAACACACAGTACCATGATAACCTCTATATATAGCATTGCATATATAGGATAACAACAACCAGTATGTTTTATTTCGTTTTCCTAGAATATGTAATTAGTAACATATGGAGATATCCAAGACATATTCTCTGAGTTAATACCCTATTCAATGATAAACCAAACAAGAGGTTCCAAATGATTATTAAAGGTGAAATGCAAAGGTTTTCATATTTTCTTTTTTATATTCTTCATGGGCCATTTAATGATTGAAATATCAGCCTAACTACTTCATTTCATTTTATTTGAAGTATTTTGTCTTCTAGTAGCTATTGAAAAGTGCTTCGAAGTTGGTATCTCAAGCCCCGCCGATTTCAGAAATGAAATCTGCATCGCTTATCTGCCGTTGTTTGACGCTGGTTTGTGACGTCACATCAGACCACCTGGCCGTTCGTCAACACTAGTAACGTTCAGTCTCCAGGCGGCTGGTCTGATGTGACGTCACAATCAAGAAAAGATATATGCGATGATGTTTTGCAAATCTGAACTCAGCTGGGCTAGGGGTACCAACTTTCAAAAAGATCCTAGCAGAAAAGATAATTCAAATTAATCCAAGGGAAGTAGATATACTGGTATTTCTATCCTTATTCAACCAATATTAAATGTAAAATGGAGAATTTAAAAACCTTCGCATTAGGTTTAGGTTTATGGTTTATTCACTTCAGAATCCAACAGGCCTAGGGCTCAGTTACAGGTCTGATAACAACACACATACATACACTCACACACATAAGAATATATAAAAAAAATAAATCAATAAATAAATAATTAAAACAATAAATATATACCATACAATACCGACTAGCCCACTTAAATATACATGCAAATTCTAGGCGTGGGTAGTAATATGTGCATCAAAACAGACATGGTGAGTTACGAAAAAACAGTTGTTACATGTCGTCTGTTTAATGGCCAAGTACAAGCTTTATCCATATAATATAGATTTGGCTTTTTGGCGGAAAACATTTCTATTAGCAAAAATATCGAATGATTCATTGTGCCCTTCATTGTGAGGGCACAATGAATTATATAAGTCCATTGACCTCGGGAAGAAAGATAATTTCCGTACATTTATTCGAGCCTTTGATGGTCTAAACACATTGATTTGTCGCAGTGTTCTGGACGGACAGTTATATTGGACCTGCTCAATAAGATATGGTGAGTCCACCTCCGAATGGACACATTTATGTAGAAGGTTGAGATCGGCAGCCTTTCGGCGAGGTAAGGCAAGGTGTCATGGAGAAGTAGCCTAGGCTATGATGTTCACGGTAGTTTGAGCTGACAGTATTTTAGGCATAAGTGGAACTGTGATATCTGAAACAATAAGTTCTGTAGACTAGTACTCATTCCGTGCAGATTAATCATCAGTTGCGTGACACATTCACTGTCATCTCCACCAATCAACTTTGTCAATTCCGTAGCATGCTATAAAAAATCCACTGACTCTGAAATCTCTAGTAAGGGCTGTTCCAGAAAAAAGTACATGGGGGGACAGAAGGCACTTTATATATTGGCGTATGGGTCGTGGGGTAAAAGAGTTATATAATTACATGGGTGGTTGCCTGATGGATAAACATAATGGCATTTATGTTGGTTACATATTATATTCAATAATATGGGTGGTGGGGGTAAAATTATATTTCATTACATGGGTGGTGGGGGCAAAAATAAAGTGCCTTCTGTCCCCCCCATGTACTTTTTTCTGGAACAGCCCTAACATACATATATGGGTATGTTTCCAAATAACAACATATTGATTATTAAGAAAATATACTTGTCCCTCATTATAACATGGTTCATTATAAGGCTGGATTCAGTATAGCCCTACCGTTGACATGTCTCCCAGTATACAGCCAAAATATATACGCTGCTGTTATGATTGAAGACCTGCTACAGTGTGACTCACCTATAGTGCGATTAATTTTTTGTCTCCCAACTTCAGCGCTATAATGAGGGACAAGGGTACCACATTTTCTTATATTGCTGAATAACAGAGTTTGTACACCTTGACTCTTCAAGGTCTCTTCCAGGTAATAGATCCTGTTTTCAAGGCGTATAAGTTCCAGTGTCACTGAAGCTATGCAGATAAATTTTTTAAATTTTTTTTTACTTCGACAAACTTATTGTTCACACTTCTTGATTAAATTTGGATTTTCTTTTTGGATGATCAATATATATTGCTATGATGGGGTTAATTTTACCACCCGATGGCAAAGGACAGCACAAGTTTGAGCTATAACTTGACAAATGAATTGACAATAAGGGCAGGAATTCCCATTTTCAAGGTATTCAGCATATTTTTGAGATCTGGCGTGAGCCAGAGGCTCTTTAGAATGCTGTAGGGAAATGGACAAAAGTGCAAACCGACTCACGGGATAGCCTTACGCTGCATGAAAGTAGTTCCACAGAGATGAGTTTTGGGGATCCTTAGTGGTTGAAAGGCTTTTGTATGTCTATATTTAGTCACTAATAGTCACTTGGCATATATTTGATCCTTATCTGCATTAAATATTACTCTGTTCATTGTTTTCCCACAAAATATGAGATTAATACGCTCTAAAGTATGGCAGACTGGTATCGTCACTTTACCAAAGCTTGGACTCTGCTGAGGAAATTATACAGTTTAGCTGGTT
>JAVTVY010036736.1:0-17456 GCA_036873755.1 Hanleya hanleyi | reverse complement strand
GGGAATAGGATAGGCGGACGGTGATTTACCTCCACAGAAAAGTGAATACATAGGGCCTACAACATAATCCCATATAAACTTGGCCTAAAGATATTGGTACGATAATACTATCACTATTTCCCATCGGGAGTATCACGATCACTACAGTTCAGAAAAATGATGTGCATAAATATCAGTTAAAAATGCTGGTCGATGTTAAGACAACTGTAGATTTCATTATGCACGACCGAATCACCGAAACAGTGTCCAGAGGTCATGGAAAGGTCACGCAATTGTGGTGAGCACGTCGAAATCGACAAACCGCTGGCATAGTACGGGTTAACGAAGCCCGACAATAATGGGCAAGTTGAACAAAACATGGAAGATGTTAAGAAATGTTGTTGAGAGTCGAAAGCATTAAACATTTGAAATATAAAAATATGTGTCACCCTATCAATCCACCGTTAATTTAACAGTACCGATTTTTGCTGGCCAGAATAAATTTCGCAATCACATAAATACGTCACCTATTGGCCATTTTTGTTTTACTTTCCTATGTATGTATATTCGTGTGCAAGTATGTAACAAGGAAATCGTGAATGTTATCCAGTTATTTTATACATGAGATATTTGTCGGCATCCGTCTCTTTAAAAAAATATCACCTGAATCCCAACATCCGACAGACAACTACAGCGTCAGCATAATCCCAGCCGTCGTCACAGACCGTTCCCCATCGACCATGATAATATAACTCAACCCTTCCTCTGTACCAAGAGTTTCCATTCACAAGACGAACGGGTATCCGACCAGGCCAAGTGGTATAAGCGTCATCTGATGCGGTCGATGAGTCTAAGGGTTCAACATAATTAACAGAATATTATTAAAGTCTATCAACAGAAGCATTTCATCGATTCATAAATTAATGTTTGAATACAGAATAGCAACTTCAAAGACAACTTTAAGGTGGCCTGCGGGCAAACATTTTGCTCGCGGGTCAAACAGTTTTCTATATCAATTCAGTTCAGTATATCAATATCTGATATTAACACGATCGAATGCACTTTTAATGATAAATTGATAGTTGGAATATGCCGCTAATATGTATCAGCATCTCTGGAAAAAAAACGTTGACGATTTTACATTCAGGGTTTTGCATATATTAATTTATTTTTAAAACATGAAGCTGCGCTATCGAAACCCCTCGGCTCTGAACCCCAGCTATTATAATGTAAGGGTGTCTCTACCAATTGATTGGCTTGTGGGAAGAAATATTTACCCCTGGTATTGTAAGTGTACTTTCTTTGAAAAAAAAAAATTGTCTAAGAGAATAAATCAATAAATCAGTCATCCAATCAATAAATAAATGTGATAGTATACTAACATGATATAGAAATAATATGCAAACTTAACATAGGAATTAGTGGATTTTGTTAGACAAGGGGCATAACTCTGCAAAATACTTTCTGACACGACTCATTTTCGATAGGCATCTAGTGTCATTTCCAAAACAGATTTGCAGGCATTCTTCGCATTGTGTAAGAGAATAAATCAATAAATCAGTCATCCTATCAATAAATAAATGTGATAGTATACAAACATGATATAGAAATTATATGCAAACTTAACATAGAAATTAGTGGATTTTATTAGACAAGGGGCATAACTCTGCAAAATACTTTCTGACACGACTCATTTTCGATAGGCATCTAGTTCAGGTCAAGAGAAACAACTGTATCACGTTAGGATGTTGTATATGGAACGGTTCTGAAATTATCACAATAACAATCATAAATGGATTTTTATTTGTAAAAAGGGGCATAACTCTGCAAAATATTGTCCGAGATGACTCATTTTCGATAGGCTTCTGATTTACATGAAGATAAATAGATGTAACAAGTTTGGTTGCCATGCATGAAACGGTTCTGTAGATATCGCGGTAACGGACGGACGGACGGACGTACGTACGGACGGACGGACGGACGGACGGACAGCCGTACATGATGACGACAATACCCCTGGGCCAAAGTTGGCCGAGGGGTAAAAACTCAAACGTGTAAGTTTTGATACATTCCCGGAGTATTTCCTTTAAAAACTTGCTATCAATAATTAATCAGTAAGATGAAAATATGCGTCAAATAATCTCAGGATCGTACTTTTAGAAATTTCGTGAATTTAAAAATCTCACAGTTCGGCAGAAAACACGATTTTTTGAACAGCTTCCACAAACAATTTTACGGCTGATGAAATTCTTAAACGTATAGTTTGGGCAGTATAGGTGCAAGTATTCCATGTGAGTAAATGGAAATGAAAACTACTTTTTGCCAGAACTCTTGCATAGTCAATTTTTAGCTGAAAATGAAATTTCAGGAAATGTTTTGCATATTATAGAATTCTAACTATCTAAGGATTTGAAGCGGCATTATACTATGATGGCCGAGAGGGGCCATCGCGTCTTTCATTTCTAATTTAACGCGATGGAGCGATGGAGCTATGCGATGGAACGATGGAGCTATGCGATGCGCGATGGAGCTATGCGATGGAGCGATGGAGCTATGCGATAAAAAGTCGCGCTATGCGATGCGCGATGAGGCTATGCGATGGAGCTATGCGATGCGCGATGGAGCTATGCGATGGAGCGATGGAGCTATGCGATGGAGCGATGGAGCTATGCGATAAAAAGTCGCGCTATGCGATGCGCGATGAGGCTATGCGATGGAGCTATGCGATGCGCGATGGAGCTATGCGATGGAGCTATGCGATGGAGCGATGGAGCTATGCGATGGAGCTATGCGATGGGGCTATGCGATGGAGCTATGCGATGGAGCGATGGAGCGATGGAGCTATGCAATGGAGCTATGCGATGGGGCTATGCGATGGGGCTATGCGATGGAGCTATGCGATGGGGCTATGCGATGGAGCTATGCGATGGGGCTATGCGATGGAGCTATGCGATGGGGCTATGCGATGGAGCTATGCGATGGGGCTATGCGATGGGGCTATGCGATGGAGCTATGCGATGGGGCTATGCGATGGAGCTGTGCGATGGAGCTGTGCGATGGAGCTATGCGATGGAGCTATGCGATGGGGCTATGCGATGGGGCTATGCGATGGAGCTATGCGATGGAGCTATGCGATGAAAAGTCATTGCGCATGTTCGTTAAAAACGAGGCTGAGTTGGACGCCATTATTCAACATTCAACGAGGAAGTAAAGCTCTATTTGTTGTGCCTGTTTTGGTGTTTCTCACAAGTTTTATTTTAAATATTCGCCGTCAAACAAATGATGATTTTCGGAAGTACCGGTATATATAATTTAAATATTAACTATATACATGAACGTCACAGGACCTACGAAGTAGGGTAGGCATTAGGACTCCGACGCGAACTGAGTTCTTGGAAATCTCCACCCCAGTTGAAATCCTGCCTATATTAAGATGGGCACTGCTCAAGTCAGAATCAGCAGTGATTTTCATAAAAAATCACCAGAAATTTTCATCAAAAGTATGTCAGGTCAGAACGTGTTGGTAACAGTCCCCTAATGCACCTTCATGCCAAAAATCAAGGTTCTAATGTCAACGATTCTCCTTACTTTGCCGACGAAAGTATTCGGGTGGACTGACTGACTGACTGACTCATTACCGGACAATTGGCAATCTGTAGCCTACTTCGTAGGAATAATTTCAATCGAAAGGTATATTAAGCTTTGACCATGTCAAGAACACAGATATTTTATATTTGTTGGGGAGCCGATCACAGAGCCAGATTTTGAATGTGACTGAGCAAGGATGATGCTTATTGGAAAGTAAAATCTGCATTCAATATATAGATATAATACCGTATAGGTTTATTTCTGCTTTTGCTTTAGTCTAGCGGTTTTTCCGCTGCCTTGTTTTTTTTTTGTGTCGTGTTTGTTCGTTTTTGTTTTCTTCTTTTTTTTTCCGCTGGAATATTGGGGAGGGGGGGGGCGCATTGCCCTCCGCTACCCCCTCTTCCGCCTTCCCTGCCTCGCCTACCGTGACGCTGTTTCGCAGTCAACTCAATAACGAAAGGAGGAGAAAGAGAAGGGCTAAAAATTGGCAGTTACCGGTCAAGCAGAATTATAGGCATATACAACCCAAACAGAAGAATGGGCTGTTGAAAACTGCATCATGCCACAAATAAATACATTCATGCTGCTATCTATGGAAGACGGATGCGGCCATCGTAATGGCGTATTGTCGCCCTCTGAATCGGAGAAAACTTAAGCTTACTATACAGGGTGCCAATGGCCGACAGAGGAAACCAAAATGCGCCATTGCGACAATACGCCAAAGCTACCGTTATCGTGTATGTATTTAAAACTGTACAGGTAATAATTAACCAGTTATTTAATGATAAAACGAAATGGTTATTTTGACGGAGGGACCTTAGTAGTATAGTCACCGCATATAGACTCCCATTTTGCCGGGGGAGATAACTCTTTGGGGCGCCAGGGGGCGTTATTGGGGCGGGTTGTGGAGGTCAAGTGCACTATAGTTCCGACAGGTGGCGCCACCAGGTCACATGACTTTTGATCTCGAATTTCCGCGTTGATGCGGTCTGGCGGTGATGCGATCAAAAAAGCTGCGAAAGTAGTACCATGTCAACCAAGTGACTCCAATGTTAATGTATACGGGGAATGCCTAAAAAGAGTATGGGAATAGACGTTTTGAGACCGAGGTGGACCCCTAGTGGCCGATTGGGTCGAGTGAGGTGTCAAAGTGAAGCCCTCCTCCAGGGCTATCAAGTCATGGGTGGTTGCATGTAAAAGTTTCTCCAGAAAAAATATATAAAAAGCGAAACACTGACTTTACCCCTACAATAGGGGAAAACCACTATCGATCCTATTCAAAAGAGCTAATATCGGTTTCCGAGCTTATCGGGGCCTGCCTATCAAGTCATGGGTGGGTACATGTTTTCACAGAAAAAAAAAATAAAAAGCGAAACACGGACTTTACCCCTACAATAGGGGAAAACCACTATCAACCCTATTCAAAAGAGCTAATATCGGTTTCCGAGCTTATCGGGGCCTGCCTATCAAGTCATGGGTGGGTACATGTTTTCACAGAAAAAAAAATATAAAAAGCGAAACACGGACTTTACCTCTACAATAGGGGCCTGATTCGCACATTTGCATCTATAGGGGAAAATGCCTGTATGGGGTATGGGGGGGGGTCATTTTTGGTGGGGGGGGGGAGGGGATTTTACTATGGGTTGTTTGGTCTTGTTTTCTTCGTCTCGCCACGAAAAACACGATGGGAGGGGTCTCCTAGTTAAGCGGTGAAATTTTCCGAAAAGTTCACGGAGGTCGGGATAGGCCCATAGGCCCATACTGGCTCAGGGGGATAGGTCCATATTGGGAAATTCACACATGTTCATTGCGATATGCGTTGTTTGGTCTTGTTTTTCTCGTCTCGCCACGCAGAACACGATGGGAGGGGTCTCGAAGTTAAGCGGTGAATTTTTTTGAAAACGTCACTGTGCGCATGCGTAGTGGGTAAATAGCGACGGGTGGACGTTTTGGGGTTTAGGTGAGCCCCTAGTGGTCCCATGGTGTCGTATGAGGTCTTATTTTGAAGCTCTCTTGGAGGAGCATCCGACTGGGCTAACGTATCGTCCGTTTTCAATATTCTGCACATGCGCAGTCTGGCCGTAGTATAGAAAGCAGACATTTTGGGGGTGCGTTGGGGTGTGTTTGGGGTAGAGATGGCACACTATTGGTCCAAATGGGCCGTGGGAGGTGTCAAAGTTAAGTTTTTGTGAGGTAGAGTCAGAATGGCGTGTTTTTTATGGCAAGTCGCGTCAATCTGCGCATGCGCAGTTGGGTATAGTAAGTAAAGTGGTCATTTTGGGGGTGCGTGGGGGTGTGTTTGGGATAGAGATGTTCTGCGCATGAGCAGTCTGGCCGTAGTATAGAAAGCAGACAGTTTGGGGGTGCGTAGGGGTGTGTTTAGGGTAGAGATGGCACACTATTGGTCCGAATGTGTCGTAGGAGGTGTCATCTTGTGGCCCTCGTGGTGCAGACCCCGATTTGAGGGATGTCCATGTCATCTGTGACGTCATCGGTGACGTCATCAGTACGAGTAGTAGCCAAAGTGGACAGTTTGGGGGTGCGAAGGAAGGTATTTGGTGTAGAGATGGACCATCCATATCTGTCATGCATTATACCATATCTTTGCTGTATTATACCATATCTGTCCTGAATTATACCATATCTGTGCTGTATTATACCATATCTGTCCTGTATTGTACCATATATGTCCTGTATTATAAAATATATGTCCTGAATTATACCATATCTGTCCTGTATGTATTATACAATGATGAGGGACACGTGTTCATTCATATATCTACAGACACCACCACCACCACCACCACCGAGCGTTGACGCCCGTCAACGCCCGGTGGTGGTGGTAACTCCCGTGGGGCGGAGCTCGGCAATTTTACATCCGGAACCTTGTCAACATCCGGGTTTCCCAGTGGGTTTTTCTCCTCGTTCCTCCGTCTTCCATGTGGGTACTGTGGGTTTACATCCAAGTCTTCAACTTACATCCGGGGTTTTCCATGTTCACTGTCACGTGACCGGAACCGGAAGTTGTCATAAGACAGATGGCGCCCTGCCGGAATAAGTAGGACAATATCGGGGCGCCACCTGTCTTGTGACAACTTCCGGTTCCGGTCACGTGACAGTAAAATTGAAAAAAACCCGGATGTAAGATGAGGACCCGGATGTAAAACCACAGTACCCGCATGGAAGACGGAGGAACGACGGGAAAAACCCACTGGGAAATCCGGATGTTGACAAGGTCCCGGTTGTAAAATTGCCGAACTCCGCCCAACCGGAGTTGGCGGTGGTGTCTGTAGATATAGGAATGAACACGTGTCCTTCATCATTGTATAATACATGACAAATATTGTAAACACAGGGCAGATATGGTATAATACAGCACAGATATGGTATAATACAGCAAGGATATGGTATAATGCATGACAGATATGGATGGTCCATCTCTACACCAAATACCTTCCTTCACACCCCCAAACTGTCCACTTTGGCTCAGATGACATGGACATCCCTCAAATCGGGGTCTGCACCACGAGGGCTACAAGATGACACATTCCACGACACATTCGGACCAATAGTGATCCATCTCTACCTCAAACACATCCCCACGCACCCCAAACTGACCACTTTACTTACTACATCCAACTGCGCATGCGCAGATTGACGCGACTTGCTATGAAAAAAACACGCCATTCTGACTTTACCCCACAAAAGCTTCACTTTGACACCTCCCACGACCCATTTGGACCAATAGTGTGCCATCTCTACCCCAAACACACCCCTACGCACCCCCAAAATGTCTGCTTTCTATCCTACGGCCAGACTGCGCATGCGCAGAATATTGAAAACGGACGATACGTTAGTCCACCGCTTAACTTCGAGACCCCTTCCATCGTGTTTTTCGTGGCGAGACGAAGAAAACAAGACCAAACAACCCATAGTAAAATCAAAAAAAAAAAAAAAATGACCACCCCACACCCCATACAGGCATTTTCCCGTATAGATGCAAATGTGCGAATCAGGCCCTGTTGTAGAGGTAAAGTCCGTGTTTCGCTTTTTATATTTTTTTTCTGTGAAAACATGTACCCACCCATGACTTGATAGACAGGCCCCGATAAGCCCGGAAAACGATATTAGCTCTTTTGAATAGGGTTGATAGTTGTTTTCCCCTATTGTAGGGGTAAAGTCAGTATTTCGCATTTTATATATTTTTTCTGGAGAAACTTTTACATGCAATCACCCACGACGTGATAGCCCTGTAGGAGGGCTTCACTTTGACACCTCACTCGACCCAATCGGTCCACTAGGGGTCCACCTCGGTCTCAAAACGTCTATTCCCATACTCGTTTTAGGCATTCCCCGTATACATTAACATAGGAAGTCACTTGGTTGACATGGGACTACTTTCGTAGCTTTTTTGATCGCATCACCGCCAGACCGAATCACCGCGGAAGAATTCGAGGTCAAAAGTCATGTGACCTAGTGCACTTGAATTCCACAACCCGCCCGAATAACTCCCCCTGGCGCCCCAAAGAGTTATCTCCCCCGGCAAAATGGGAGTCTATATGCGGTGACTATACTACTAAGGTCCCTCCGTCAAAATAACCATTTCGTTTTATCATTAAATAACTGGTTAATTATTACCTGTACAGTTTTAAATACATACATGTAAATATATCATCTTGATTATAGGCCTGCAAGTCATAACCATTTAACCCTATATAAAGTAATACTCATTTGTATATAATGTACGGAGTATTTCAGTGTTATCTTGGACACGCATGCTAGATTAATTTGCGAATATGGCTGATAATAAATGCAGTCAGCCGTCCTGAAATTCAGGAAGAAATTCTGAATGATTTGTAGGCCTAACCATCGGTATCGGGAACAGGCGGGCTATTAGAAGCCATATAGGCTAACAAGCATAGATGACTGGCGGCGCTTAGGAATAGGAGATACCCCCCCCCCCCCACCCAGGTCAGCCAATATATCTCCGAGTTTTCAGCTCATATATGCTTTTCTACATCAACGACCATCCACCGCACACCAGACCCGAGACCCCCCTCCTGCCCACCCACCGTCCCCACACCGTCCAGATTGTATACATGTAGTCATGTGTCATGTTACATTCTTCGGGGACGAGTGAAGTTTAGAAGCCAAAGACGCCATACTTTAGAAGCCAAAGACGCCATACTTAATGCCGCATGCAATCAAACTCAGTGAAAACACCAGAACTAGATACATGGATAGTTTATCTCCACTGCTCTGGGCCCCTAAACTATACAACCTCCCATTCTTCGAAAAGATTCCATGACTCTGGATTCACATTTTCGAAAATGAAAGTGACGGAAATAAAGACCATTGTCGTCTTTTTGTTTTTGAATGCCCAATAGTCTTTCGAGAACCACCTCTGGATACAGCCAGACCCTATTCGCCTGATAAAGTCTGCAAAGTATGGATTGTAAACTGATGACATACTATAATCATTGTGATGATGAAGCTTCCGCATCTGCGCAAAAGACGAACCGGAAGACGATAATGCGCCAACTGTTGTCGTGTTGTCGTTCTGTCGCCCCCGCCAATGCGACATTGCGCCAATACGACAACAGGCATTGTCGTGATGTCGCCTTTCAAAAATGCACCATTGCGACAACACGACAACTGTTATCGTAATGGCGCCCCCGCCAATGCGACAATGCGACAATACGACAACTAGGGCGCCATTGCGTCAACTGTACCGTTGTCGTGTTGTCGTGATGTCGTGTTGTCGCCTTTTAAAAATGCGCCAACACGACAACACGATAACGGTAGCTTTGCAGTATTGTTGCAATGGCGCATTTTAGTCTCCTCTGTCGGCCATTGGCGCCCTGTATAGTAAGCTTAAGTTTTCTCCGATTCAGAGGGCGACAATACGCCATTACGATGGCCGCATCCGTCTTCCATAGATAGCAGCATGAATGTATTTTTTGTGGCATGATGCAGTTTTCAACAGCCCATTCTTCTGTTTGGGTTGTATATGCGTATAATTCTGCTTGACCGGTAGCTGCATGCCAATTTTTAGCCCTTCTCTTTCTCCTCCTTTCGTTATTGAGTTGACTGCGAAACAGCGTCACGGTAGGCGAGGCAGGGACGGCGGAAGAGTGGGAAGCGGAGGGCAATGCGCCCACCCCCCTCCCCAATATTTCAGCGAGAAAAAAACAACAAAACAAAACAAAAACGAACAAACATGACTCCCCCATAAAAAACAAGGCAGCGGAAAAACCGCTAGAGTAAAGCAAAAGCCAAAAATAAACCTATACGGTATTATATCTATATATTGAATGCAGATTTTACTTTCCAATAAGCATCATCCTTGCTCATTCACATTCAAAATCTGGCTCTGTGTTCGGCTTCCCAACAACTATAAAATATCTGTGTTCTTGACATGGTCAAAGCTTAATATACCTTTCGATTGAAATTATTCCTACGAAGTAGGCTACAGATTGCAAATTGTCCGGTAATGAGTCAGTCAGTCAGTCAGTCCATCCGAATACTTTCGTCGGCAAAATAAGGAGAACCGTTGACATTAGAACCTTGATTTTCGGCATGAAGGTGCATTAGGGGACTGTTACCAACACGTTCTGAGCTGACCTACTTTTGATGAAAATTTCTGGTGATTTTTGATGAAAATCACTGCTGATTCTGACTTGAGCAGTGCCCATCTTAATATAGGCAGGATTTCAACTGGGGGTGGAGATTTCCAAGAACTCAGTTCGCGTCGGAGTCCTAATGCCTACCCTACTTCGTAGGTCCTGTGACGTTCATGTATATAGTTAATATCTAAATTATATATACACCGGTACATCCGAAAATCATCATTTGTTTGACGGCGAATATTTAAAATAAAACTTGTGAGAAACACCAAAACAGGCACAACAAATAGAGCTTTACTTCCTCGTTGAATGTTGAATAATGGCGTCCAAATCAGCCTCGTTTTTTCACGAACATGCGCAATGACTTTTCATCGCATAGCTCCATCGCATAGCCCCATCGCATAGCTCCATCGCATAGCTCCATCGCATAGCCCCATCGCATAGCTCCATCGCATAGCCCCATCGCATAGCTCCATCGCATAGCCCCATCGCATAGCTCCATCGCATAGCTCCATCGCATAGCTCCATCACATAGCCCCATCGCATAGCTCCATCGCATAGCCCCATCGCATAGCCCCATCGCATAGCTCCATCGCATAGCTCCATCGCATAGCCCCATCGCATAGCTCCATCGCATAGCGCCATCGCATAGCCCCATCGCATAGCCCCATCGCATAGCCCATCGCATAGCTCCATCGCATAGCTCCATCGCATAGCCCCATCGCATAGCTCCATCGCATAGCCCCATCGCATAGCCCCATCGCATAGCTCCATCGCATAGCTCCATCGCATAGCTCCATCGCATAGCTCCATCGCATAGCTCCATCGCATAGCCCCATCGCATAGCTCCATCGCATAGCTCCATCGCATAGCCCCATCGCATAGCTCCATCGCTCCATCGCATAGCTCCATCGCGCATCGCATAGCTCCATCGCATAGCCTCATCGCGCATCGCATAGCGCGACTTTTTATCGCATAGCTCCATCGCTCCATCGCATAGCTCCATCGCGCATCGCATAGCTCCATCGCGCCTCATCGCGCATCGCATATAGCGCGACTTTTTATCGCATAGCTCCATCGCTCCATCGCATAGCTCCATCGCGCATCGCATAGCTCCATCGTTCCATCGCATAGCTCCATCGCTCCATCGCGTTAAATTAGAAATGAAAGACGCGATGGCCCCTCTCGGCCATCATATTATACGGATATATTTTCGCCAAGAAGATTCAGTTCACTAACGGAATTATGAAATATTCGTTAAAAACGCTTGTATGGGAAGGTATGGGGTGACCCTCACCTACTTATTGTTAAGGCATCTACGGAGACAACTCTTCCAAAATGACGTCGTCACGCATGTTTGCCCCGCGACCCACTTTAATCTGATTAATTAAAATGTATTTCACTGCTTTACATTGTACATCAAAGTTACCTTATTCGGGCCAATATAATTTCAGAGACATTACCACATCAACAGACCATCAAACACTTCACTTAATAAGAGATAGACTGTAGTGTTATGTAATCAACATTGTTGACATCAATTTCAGCGTGCTTCTCCATTCATTTTGGCTGGATTCTGCATGTGTTATTTGGTGGTACTATAGAATTTAGAACTAAACAGAAATTGATCTGCTTAAATGCTTAAGTTAAATCAAAATGAAACAGCTTTATTACAAGTAATGACATAGTATCGTCTTACAATTCATATCTTTAATCGAATGGTATGGTCTGTTGTGTGTAACCCTATATCTTTCTCACCATGAGAATGAATAAAGAGAATAATAATTGCTACGGATGTCGTGTTCCGCCAGTCAAATGTTCTCCCTTCTCTGTATAAAAGACGTATCTTCCATATACTCTAGTATATGCTCTTGAAAATGCAAAAAACTGAAAGAACTAAACAACTGATTTCACAGAAAATAACGACGGGAAAAGATTCCATGAAAATGTTCTATAAAAAGCCTAGAAAAGACCGACGTTTACTAGGCAAAATTAAAGTCGTTCCTAAACTTCTGGCTAGTATCAGGCTTACAGAGCCCTTCGATAAAATGAAGGGATTAGCAGGTTTGTTAACTTTACAATTGACGAAAATGTTCAAGCCCTTTCCGGAAAGTGTCTGATCTACCCCTGAACAATTGCCGCTCTTTAAGATTAGAGGTATTAGAAGCTGCTTCCGGGAAGTAGTCCCCTCGGTATCATTTTTACCAAAGGCACCCGCAATTATTTGGAATAATTTATTGATCAACTATTCTAGAATATTTGTTTGAAAAGCTATTTTGTTTATATTTTCTACATCTATATCTTGTATAAGTGTACATTTTAAAGATAATTTCCTTGAAAAATATACTATTTAATTACTCAAACTAATTGTGAGGGCCTTTGGTACCTATCGGATGTTCTCTGCACCAATACGCCCTTGGTGAAACAAGGGAGATAAAACGCGTTCCGAATTGGGCTATATCTTGCCGGGCTCAGACGAAGCTGGAGCAAACAATGCAGATGCAATATTACATGACGTCCAAAATGACTCGGTCATGGACATCCGTGTGATATAAATGAAGTACAAGTTTTGTTAAAAGAGCACAAAAAAGGATAATTATGATTCTATTAACTTTGAAGTTGAAGAAATGTGTAAAGGATAACATATCGTGTGGGGCCCATATCTGAGTGAGCCAAATAATGAAAATGGAATATTACACGACGTTGATCTCCAGTCACGCAAGTACACCCTTTTACTATAATACTGTTAACAATTTAGACATACGCGAGCGAAGTGCCGGTACTCTTTGTTAAAAGAGAACAAAAATGTATATAGTCAATATAACATATTTTCAAAATGGGGTTGAATTCTTGTGGAGTAAAATAACCTGGTTCCATTGCTAAGAGATAGGGCAAAATGTTCTAATCATACCACCGGTACTACTATAAAAACAGAAGTACAAACTTTATTGCATTTTGAGAATATATTTCAGTTATAATCAGTCTAAAATCTAGGCGGGAATCTCGTTTCACATGACATATATTACCACAAGTATAAAATAAAACACATTTGACCATAAAAACTGATATATTGTGTCTACAATTCACGAGAAAATGAAAGAAATTGATCGTCAAAAATACACGGCAGTTTTAATTTCCGCGTACAACACATAACAATATGACGAGGCCGAGAAAGCTCGTCGTGTTTTGACATGATATTCTCGAATCCGTTGTATACATGGTGCACTGCGGTAAAATTTATTATATATAGCCCTACGTTTGGTGCCTCGCTCAGATACTGGACTAAACACAGAGCCTATTCATTTATCATCATACATCAAAAACAACACCCAAATGTAAGCTGATTTTCGACAAAATACACCAGCTCCTCCTGGCGGTTGGAGTATCCGCAAGGCAAATGAGATATTTATCTCTACTAAGACATTGTCAGGTGACTCACCTAGCTTCCGAATGAGAGCAAATCGTATAACTATCACTATTTTTTGTATTTTTTTTGCTTCCTATCTCAGCTGATTTTCTGTCAACCTTTAGGTTGAATTTATATCAACTGTATCTAAAAAATGGTATTCAATTTTAGAAATAAGTTCTGGGGGAATTTCACTCTGTGGCCCCTACATCTTTGGGATTCTCTATCGTTTTTTGTACGAAACTGCTCAGCATCCATAGCGACCGGAGTGTCATCAAATTATAAAAGCTATGGTGTTTTAGCATGCTTCGCTGCTGAAAAACGCAGCTGAGAGTTTACAATATTGGTCGATTTTGAGGCTGATTACAAATAGATTATCCTTTTTTCGTTCTCTTAACAAAACGTACCGGCAATACGTTTGCAAAAAAAATGTGTGAATTGTTAACAATCACGGTACAATGATGTCTTCGCCTTCAGGAGTCGTTTATAAAATCAAGTAATATCGCATCTTCATTGTTTGCTAAGCTTCAGCTGAGTCTGAGCCCAGCACTAGAGACAACCACCTCGCTGGGGGTCTAATAACACCCCAGCCACCAGTCAGATTTTTGGACCGGATTCGGGGCCTTCGCGCACATCGCCGGCAGTGACATCATATATAGTAAAATAGATGTTTAACGAAAATTTTGATTACTTTTCAAGTCTGCATAATACCTCCGTTGACCTAGCGTTAAAAAGAATTATCTGGAGATAATTTTCCCTGTTTATCTGGACAGAGCATATGAAAAGTAGTTCGCTCATGTGCAACACTAAAGGAGTTGTTTGGTCGGATTCAAACTGAACCGTGCATTGGTTGGTTTCCCCTATACGTCAGTAGTATGTAGTACCCGAATTGATAGAAAACCCCCCCACTGCGCATGCGCAGAACCTGGTGTGACGTCATAAGTGTATGGGCATTGGGGGGTTATTGGGGGTGTGCGCATGCGTGATGTGTGGGAGGTGGGTTGTACCCACCTCCCACATTTGTACCCACCTCCCACATTTGTGGGAGGTGGGTTGTACCCACCTCCCACATTTGTACCCACCTCCCACAATGAGTGCATAGAAAAAAAAAAAGTTCCGGCAAAAAAAAAAAAAAAAATGTATTCATCCGCGGTGATGCGGTTTGGCCGTGGTTTTGGCGGTAATTCGGTCTCGGGAAAAAGCTTCCGCGGAGAAAAAGTAGTCCCTAGATAAAATGGTCCGATTGGGTCGAGTGAGGTATCAAAGTGAAGCTTAGGTGAAGGGGCATCTAATGGGCTAGGTGTGGGGTTGAAATATCGGCCTTCTGCGCATGCGCGGTGACCGAAGGGTATGAAAATAGCCTTTTTGGAGCTAGGGGAGCCCCTAGTGTACCGATGGGGTCGAGTGAGGTATCAAAGTGAAGCTTAGGTGAGGGGGCATCTAATGGGCTGGGTGTGGGGTTGAAATATCGGCCTTCTGCGCATGCGCGGTGGCCCAAGGGTATGAAAATAGCCTTTTTGGAGCTAGGGGAGCCCCTAGTGGACCGATGGGGTCGAGTGAGGTATCAAGTGAAGCTTAGGTGAAGGGGCATCTAATGGACTGGGTGTGGGGTTGAAATATCGGCATTCTGCGCATGCGCGGTGGCCGAAGGGTATGAAAATAGCCTTTTTGGAGCTAGGGGAGCCCCTAGTGGACCGATGGGGTCGAGTGAGGTATCAAAGTGAAGCATCCATGAAGGGGCATCTAATGGACTGGGTGTGGGGTTGAATTAGGGTCATTCTGCGCATGCGCGGTGGCCGAAGGGTATGAAAATAGCCTTTTTGGAGCTAGGGGAGCCCCTAGTGGACCGATGGGGTCGAGTGAGGTATCAAAGTGAAGCATCCATGAAGGGGCATCTAATGGACTGGGTGTGGGGTTGAATTAGGGTCATTCTGCGCATGCGCGGTGGCCGAAGGGTATGAAAATAGCCTTTTTGGAGCTAGGGGAGCCCCTAGTGGACCGATGGGGTCGAGTGAGGTATCAAAGTGAAGCATCCATGAAGGGGCATCTAATGCACTGGGTGTGGGGTTGAATTAGGCATTCTGCGCATGCGCGGTGGCCCAAGGGTATGGAAATAGACGTGTTGGAGCTAGGGGAGCCCCTAATGGACCAATGGGGTCGAGTAAGGTATCAAAGTGAAGCTTATGTGAAGGGGCATCTGATGGACTGGGTGTGGGGTTGAAATATCGGCATTCTGCGCATGCGCGGTGGCCGAAGGGTATGAAAATAGCCTTTTTGGAGCTAGGGGAGCCCCTAGTGGACCGATGGGGTCGAGTGAGGTATCAAAGTGAAGCATTCATGAAGGGGCATCTAATGGACTGGGTGTGGGGTTGAAATAGCGGCATTCTGCGCATGCGCGGTGGCCCAAGGGTATGAAAATAGACGTTTTGGCATCTAGGGGAGCCCCTAATGGTCGGGTAGGGTCCGATGAGTATCAACGTGAAGCCTAGGTGAAGGGAAATTGTTGATGGCTGGGTGGGTGCATGTAAAAATTTTCCTGAAAGGAAAAAACGGAACACGGACTTTATCGAAAAATCCGGGAAAATGCCAATATGGGGTATGGGGGGTATATAGGTCCCCGGGCTTAACGGGGCTTGCCTATCAATAGAGTTATCTCCCCCTAGTTCCAGGGTGGGTGTATGCAAAAATTTTCCTGAAAAAATACGGAACACGGACTTCATTCTAAATTACGGGAAAATGCCTATATGGGGTATGGGTGGTATAGCACCATCCTGGGAAACCTGCTTCTATACATTTGCGGTAGGGTTGTGGGGTCTCGTTTTACTCGTCTCGTCATTTAGAACATGATAGGAAGTGTCCCCGTGCGAATCGGTGAAATTTTGAAAAAGTCACCGAACCCCATATAGTCCCATACTGAGGGTATAGGATCAATGTTTGTCCCCCTGGGAAACGTACTTCTATACATTTGCGGTAGGGTTGTGGGGTCTCGTTTTGCTCGTCTCGTCATTTAGAACATGATAGGAAGTATCCCCGTGCGAATCGGTGAAATTTTTGAAAAAGTACGATATAGCCTCATATAGTCCCATACTGAGGGTATAGGATCAATGTTTGTCCCCTGGGAAACGTACTTCTATACATTTGCGGTAGGGTTGTGGGGTCTCGTTTTACTCGTCTCGTCATTTAGAACACGATAGGAAGTGTTGCGGAGCGAATCGGTGAAATTTTTTGAAAAAAGTCATCGAGGCCTGGGTAGGCCCATAGGCCTATACTGCATGGCTATGGGTGTATAGGCCCATACGGGGTGGACATGTTGGAGTCTAGGTGGGCCACTCATGGTCCAATGGGGTCCAGTGAGGTCTTATTTTGAAGCTCTCGTGGAGGAGCACTTGACTACACTAATGGTTCGTCCGTGTTCAATAGTCTGCGCATGCGCAGTCTGGCCGTAGTATAGAAAACAGGCATTTTGGGTGCTATGTAGGGGTGTGTTTGGGTTAGAGATGAGCTAATCACAGTTCGAATGGGTCGTGTGAGGTGTCAAAGTGAAGCTTGTGTGGGGTAGAGTCAGAATGGTGTGTTTTTGAATGCATGTCGCGTTAATCTGCGCATGCGCAGTTGGTTGTAGTAAGTAAAATGGCCATTTTGGGGCAGCGAAGGAAGTTATTTGGGGTCGAGATGGGCTAATCACGGTTCGAATGCGTCCTGAAAGGTGTCATCTTGTAGTTCTCGGGGTGTACACTCCGATTTGAGGGATGTTCGCGTCATCTGTGGCGTCATCGGTGACGTCATCGGTACGAGTAGTAGCGAAAGTGGACATTTTCGGGCAGTACATGAAGGTATTTAGGATCGAGATGGGCTAT
>JAVTVY010036735.1:0-16983 GCA_036873755.1 Hanleya hanleyi | reverse complement strand
GCAATTTGTCCTTGCCCACTGGCAGGCCCTCAAGTCGGGGGCTGTAGTCATATTCGATTGTTGCAGGACATCAAAATACAAAGTCGCAACAAGAGCGATGCATTGCAAGGGGTTTTGTCCTCCCCGACTGGCAGACAGGGGAAAATACTCTGCGACAGTTTGGAAACTTCCGTATCGAACGAGAAATGAAGTGAGGCAACCTAACATGCCTACATTGAGAATTCTACATTAATTGATGTAGTAATTTATTAACAAGTAATTTATTTATATTAAAGTTTGTTATAAAATGCTGACATGAACTGGAAAAATAGGAATTTAAATAAATGTCTGATAGAAGTTTCATCACATTCACTATGTGATAATTTGAATACCATATGGTCTGAAGAGATATTAAGTTACGTATGCATGATCAGGTGTGATATATTGGAACTTAATAGAGTATGTATGATCTGGTGAACATTTCATCATATATTTATAGCATGAAATATTGAAAATTTATGCTCTGTTGGAAAATTTTATAACCTGTAATACTTCATGTATACAATCATGAAAATGCTGGAAATTTGACAACAAATTTCTACACAAATATCAACATATGTTATCGTCATTTACATTACTTCTGATCAATTACAGACTAAAATGTATGATCTGGTGAATATTACATTGAATTAGAACTGTACTACAATATATGTACATGTTTACTGAGAAATCTGCAAAGAAAAGACAAGTTCTATTAAATAAATCAGATTGAGAGACATTTAACTGAAATACTTTTTGATGTACTATTTACATAGATCAACAATAATCAAAAAAAATAATTTTGGTTATAAGAGAAATTGGGACATTCAAGAGAAATTATTTACTTTGTATTGTTAAAATGTGAATATAATTATGTGTATTCCAATTCCAATAAACACAAAAAACGAAGAGCTCACCTTGGCTTTCATCTCGTTAGTCTTGGACTCGAACAGGTGTTCTAACTTCTCAATGTCCAGTTTGATCGGCACTTTGCAAACCTCCTTCCAAATGGTTTCTCCACCAGCGGCCGGGACTGGCATACTGTTGGGGATTTCCTTCCAGTGTAACTTCAACGTTTTCTTGTTTTTCTTTAGATTTGAGCCAGGTGGGGGTGGTCCCTTCTTGACAGTAAGACCACGCATTGATGGGGGAGGGGGAGCTCCTGGTGGGGGTGGGGGTGGGGCTGGTGCACCACCCATCATCATGGGGGGTGGGGGCGGAGGCCCACCCATCATGGGTGGTGGAGGTGGTATTCCTCCTGCCAGCCCCGCATTGACAGACATGATGGGCGATTCTAAAATATCATTATCTTCATCATCTCGCAAGTCGGAAAAGTCCATATTTTTTATCATTAGTGGCCGTTTGAGTTTCTTTTGCAGCTGATCCCACAGAATGTCACTCTCAGATTTTTTTATTTCTGCTAACTGCTCTTGATTGGGTTGTTGTTGACCAACAGATGACCGGAGCTGTTTATTAAGATTGGTCTCCCCAGCTTTCCCCTTCAGATTATCTTTGGCTTTAGAAAGAAGACCACTGCGGTCACCCCCTGGGGCAACAGTGATCTCCGGTTGACTGATCTGGGGAGTGTCTTTGGGTGCATATCTGTCCATAACATTGCTCTTGTCCACAGGCATTGGGGCGGGTAGCTCTGGTCTCTGATTATATCCAGATTGATGTGGGGACTGAGCATTTGACTGTTGATATAAATGTTGCGATGAGGGAAGGGGAGGTAAATCCTCGTCCTCTTCCTCCAGACTTTGTCGGGACATTTTATACAACATCCATCGCTTGTTGTTAGAAACATCTGGGTCATTCAAACCAGGTTGTGACTGCGAGTGTTTCAAATTGTCATTGATCGCATTATTCCTCTCTTCTATTTCTTTGGGATTCTGAATCTGTTGAGCTCGTTTGTGGGGAGACGCCATCTCATCTGTGCTGACATAGCCAGATTCTCGGGAGTTCTGATAGCGATGATGGGGCTTGAGATTGTCCACTTCATGGTCGGTCACAGAATTAGCCTTCTCGAATCTGTTCTTTCTCTGGGCCATAACACTTTGGTCATCTACAAGGGAAGTAACTATTTAACAAACAGTACAACATAGAGAGATTCCTCTACAGCAATGTGGTAAGTCATTAGTTAAGGCATTCAGTAAAACACAAGCATTCAATGAGTACACACTCCTCATGCCCGCATCAAGGCAAACATACTAACATTATTTTTACTTACTCTGAACCATGAAATAACCAGCTCTTAGGTTCAAAACTGACAATAATTTTATATAAAAATCAATTCATTAAAGCTGCATGTGAGCTACACTAAAAATACATGTACTGAATATTTTTGACATATAATCTCTAAGTGAGAGAATCTAACAATTTTAGAGGTAGAGAAACTATAGGGAACAAAATTATTTCTAAAAAAATTATTTCAATTCAAAGATTGCCTGTATGAAGAAAGGTGAAATTCTCAGTCAGTCAACAGAAATGCCTATTATCATGATAATATATTTGAATTTTGATTGAGGTAATGGAGTTTCTAGAGCAAGTTTTCAGACAAACTGTTTGAGTCCCATCACCTTGGCTTTCTGGAGAGGTCAAACTTAGATGGACCAATATAGCTGTATATTCTTGTCAATATCTAGACACTTTAATTGACATATCCTCTATCCATCTTCAATCTGTCACTTCTGGTAACGGAGGAAGATTATGACCAAAACCAAACTATTTCTAGGATTGAAATCCTCCAAACTAAAACTAAATGGTTCAATTGGTGAGAAATACTACAACCTCCCCCATTCAGGACACCCTGAACATGCACATGGGTGATACCTAAAAGTATATAAATATATGTGTGTGGTGAGAGTAAATATGTACATATGTAAAGCCAGATGTATTGGTATGCAAGTGCCCCCAATTAGTGTTATGATATATAATACAAGCAACAAAGCCACACGCTTCTGGTAACATTTTCTACAAAGCATGTTCAGTGATTGCGGGGTTAGTAGAATATAGGAGCATTGGCGACAAGAATTCTACAAAATTCCTCAAGTTAAAGCTGCACAGGGTTCTCCAAGAAAGTCAGATTGTATATTTGATCTCCTGCTGGAATGGACATGTTCATGTGGCTGGACAAGGAGCAAATGGATTCTAGTTGGAACTGTGCAATTTACTTGTTAGTAAAACTTAGTAAATGAACACCAGTTTTACTAACACCTGAATGCTATTCTGCCTATCTAATCCACTAAATCAATGACTAAGTCTGATTTCAGATTTCAGACTTCCCAGTAAACTATTAAAATTTGTTAAAAGACATCTCTTACCTAATGAGTCTATATCACTGAGAGAACTGAGCGAGGTTCGTTTGGAGGAATCTCGAGGTGCGGACAGGCTACTGAGTGTGCTTGAGGAACTGTTCATAGAGATGTTATCAGGTTCTTTGTACGGAGCAGTCCTCGTAGCACTAGGTAACTCCTGTATGTCCAATGACAGCTCAGATTTGGTATCCATGTTCACCCAAGCCGTTGCAACAGCCTCCTTGTGACGAACGCGCAAATCTTGCATCACTGTACTCTCATCGTTCAAGTCAATAACTTGTAGGTCAGAGTCAAAATTCTCATCATCAACACCGTTTCTATCAGATGCACTCTCCTGCATCCCATTACAACATAAATTAATTTTAAGAGAATTTTTTGAATTCAAATTGTTATTATTATTATGACTATTAAACAACACATCCGTATGTTCACTTGAAAGTGGAGATGTCAACTGTTCTGAAGAATTGGAACCATTGCTATTTCGCAAGTCTTGAGTATTATTTTTTCTCCTGCGGTTTTTCCTTTCTTCCAGATCTTTCCGCAAGTCCTCGAGATTCTTGAATTTAGTGCGTATTGACTGATTGTGTTGGTTTTGTCTATTAAAACTTTCCTGTCTCCGAGCAATGACACTTTTGGGCACTTCCTCCATTATAAGAAGTTCTTCAGATTCAGGCGACTCGCTCCCATTTTGAGCGGGTGGTTCCATCGTTTCTAGACCTATAGGGGAATCAGAAACAGGGATGGAGAGAGTTGAAGGTGTGGAGGAGTATAAGGGGACAAAGCATTCGGAAGCAGAGCCATTGTCACCTCGTTCAGCTATCGCTCGTCGATGGTTACGCTGGGTCTGCCATTCCTGTAACTCTTTAATCAGAGTTTGTTGTCGACTGCGGCGTTTCTGCTGTCGAAGTTGGGGGGAGTCTGTGAGCCACATGCAGGTTAAACAAACAAAAAAATCAACATAAAACACACGTGAAATAATGCAAACAGAAACAACAGAACAAACAGCACTCTAAATAGTGTACAGTAAAACCTGTCTTTATAATAATTTGACCAGCACCCAAGTGAATTGACAAACCTCTGAAAAACCAACAAATGTCATGGTGTCATGTCACATTTATTGTTTTCAATGTCAAAACCCTGTTGAAATCAGCACTAAGTTCTGGTGCCAGGTATGGTTGTTGTGTACAGGTTTCACTGCACCAAAAAAAGCACACAATAAAACCAGACTAAAGTGACTAAAACTAAACAGATATCAACCCTTAAAATGATGCATGGGAACACCTAAATGAAACCTTTTTCAAGACATGCATTCTGACAAAACTAGAACTATTGAAACACTATCACAATAACTCATCAAATGACATGCAAAACAACTTAATTAAACTTAAAAGAAAATAGATCAGAATAACTGAATGAGACCATCGAGCTCACATTTGAAGAAATTCAGGGCTGTTCCATTTAGAAAGGTATGGGAGGGGCGGAAGGCAGCTTTGAATTATACTCCACCACCCATAGAAATTTTACTGGCCTTCCCAATGTTATAACATGGATTGAAGGGAATTTTCTCCCATGACCCATAGAATAAAAAATTTAGTGCCTTCCTCCCCTCCCATACCTTTTTAAATGGAACAGCCCTCAGTGAAAGCAAAGCTTATTAATCTCATATACACCGAATAAGTAACAATTGTCAAGTAAATAAGTTGTCAACAACAATTTCCTTTGAGTGTATCAGGTTGAAATGGTTGAATTTGTATGTAGCAAAGAGCACAAAGAACTAACTTTACATATTGATGCTGTTTTGAGCCTCAGTTCACTGTGATTACTTATAATTTGAGGTACTGAAGATATATTATTATAAAAATTAAACATTTATAATCAATGTTTCTATTTGTTACTAAGTCAAACCTGCTTTAATTAATGCCTTTTATCTCCGATTAAATGCACAATCAAACGTAGAAAAACGGAAGTTAAAAGAAAAAAATCAACTCCCCTAGGAGTTGTCTGCCCCTAGGAGAGCTCTCCCATTCAATCCAGCGTGGTTACTATAAAGGTCATTGTAAGCCTTATTCCAATCCTCTTTCTCAAACCGAGACCAGTAGCATTACAAGGCCGCGGTACGAGGGGACGGAAGGGAGGGCACATTAAATTAAAGCAGGTTTGACTTAGTAACAAATAGAAACATTGATTATAAATGTTTAATATTTGCTTCCTAAGTCTTAAACCTGCTTTAATTAATGCCTCAGTACCAACATATGGAGGTGGGAACCTCGGTCTTGAAGTAGTTCCAAAAGTAGGCTAAGTAACCGCTGGAATGACACAGAAAAACATGGCGTATTAGCATGAAGCAATCAATCAATCAACAATTTTAAACCCTGGTCAAGGACGAAAAGGTTAAAATGTGAATAAGATACAGTTGTACTTATCTTGATTGCTACATCCATGTAGCTGTGCTTGTGGTGTGGAATTAATTTCAACCGAGAAGAGGGACCCCTACCCGTGGGTTGTTGGGTCTACTCGGGAAGCCGTCTATACCAAGAAGAGGGACCCCTACCCGTAGGTCGCTGGGTCTACTTGATAAGGCTTTCTGCATGCAAAATCTTGGCTGTTCCTAAGTCCGGGTGAAGCAGATAAACAGTCCGTGCCTAGAGGTCGCCAAGCCACACCACTCTCAGTCCACAAACGTCTACGTCCAACTTGCTTCTTGGGAGTTGAGCGTAGATGACGCAGCTGAGATCATGAGAAGGAAATCAGATTCAACCTGTAAGACACAATCAAAACCGCAATTAAGGTAAAGATCACACTCACCATGGAGTCAGGCATCTTAGAGTAATGATTTAGTGTCCGACATCTCTTAGAGGATTCAAGGTCGTCCATCTGACTTATTTCTTCCTTCAATATGTGATCAATCAAATGTGGACCAATAGTATGAATGAGATGAGATGATACAGCAATTTGCAGATTTGCTGCGATGATACAAAATGCCGCCCCCCCCTTTTTTTAAAAATTTAGTTGACCACGTGCTGGGTATCTATACGCGGCCCAAGCGTGGTCATCCTATCTGACTGGACTGACATATCTCTTAGATAGAAATTGGAGAACGTGGAGTTCGCTGTCCAGACAAGACTGGACAATGTCAAGGAGGGGCAGGTTCTTCCATAAATCTCAACAAAAGAAACCTGGCCGGTAAAGCCGAGGGTAATATGGAGTAGTAATAGAAGATACTAATCTAACTTATCTTTTGAGTGTCCTCCCTTAAAAGGGTAAATCATGGATATGATACAGAATATACTTATTCTTGAGTGCCTCCATCCATGTAGCTGTGCTCGTGGTGTGATATGTAAACTCTACCAAGATGTCAGGATCCTCTACCACTCGGGTTGTTAGGTCTTCTTGGTCTTAGAAGGCGCCAAGCCACGCCATTCTCAATCCACCAACGACTTACGTCCAACTTGTCTTGTGAGATGAGCGTAGGATACACAGCTGAGATCATCCAGAAGAAAGTCAGTTTCAAGCTGAAAGACACAAGCAAAACCGTAGTTAAGGCAAAGATTAAAACTCTCAAAGTGTCAGACCACTTAGATTGATGATTAGAGTCCATGGTCGTCTATCCGACTTATTCTTTCCTTCAAAGACGATCATGATGAAGTTTTAAAATTGAAACATACTTGAGACAAATGTTGGCTTGGAGAACCCGGGAATCGATTCCGGTATCTCTCGCATGCAAAGCGAGCGCTCTACCATTTGAGCTAGCTTCCCTGGAGCAAGATGGCTGCCTTGCTGCAATGGTGACAAATTCTGCCCCCCCTCTCTTCTTGAAAGAATTAACCACGTGCTAGGTAGCCCTTAGTGGCCTAAGCGTGGTCACACTATCTGACTGCACTGACATATCACACAGATAGAAATTTGTGAACGTGGAATTTGCAGTCCAGACACAAGAACTGGACAATATCATGAAGGGACAAGTTCTTCCATAAAGGCCATGAGTAGCAATGGTACGAAACACATTAGAAGAAGTGGAAGCCAGTAGTGGGGGCGTCAATAGTATATCTACCTTCTGGCAATTGATAAGACTATTTTATGGTCTTCTTCAACTACGCGGCTTTTTTAAATATCAAGCCTTGCTGACCGGCGAAGGAATATGATAACCGTAGCCGAAAGCCGCGAACGAAATCGGTACGAGTAAGATAGTGACGGAAGGCTCGAACAGGATCTAGCAGAAGATCGACCCCGAGGCCATGTACAAAGTCTGACAACGTAGGAATGGAGTACGACGTTGAGCGCACGGACCTGAACGAACAGACTCATTTTTGGCAATAAAATCAGGAATGGGCCGAAAAGAATGCAAGACCAATCCGCTGTCCAGGTCATAGAAGATCTTTAAAGAGCATAAAGATGAGACACTCTGGACGTCAAAGCAAACGCCGCCACAAAGGCCGTCCCATAAGACACAGCTTTATAGACGCGGACTCTAAGGGTTCACAAGATGGTAAATCAGGGCACACAGAACCACACCGATATCCTATTTCGGTAACAGTTGGCGAGTACAACGCGACTGTAATGCAAAGGCGCGAATAAGCGCAGAGATATAATCGTTAAGGCTAAAGTCGGTACCAAAGGTAAGACGTAACACGCTAGCCAGAGCAGATCGATAGCCCTCCATGGTGCTAATATGAAACTCCCTATCCTGGTGAAGGTGAAGGAGGAAGTCAATTGCGAGGGAAATAGAATCGGGAACGGTATCACGTCCTCGGCACCAGGACCAATATAGGAACGTAGCAAGTAAGGTCCTACATATAATAAACAACCTTAAGGTTGATGACAGAACCATAATGTCAAAGTCTAACCATTGGTGTAACGGTCTATACAGGAATAAAGTACTTGATGGAGAAAGCCGGAAAAACTGTCCAAGTACACCACGAAAACATTGTGTTGTTTAAGCACAATCCTAAGGTAAATGGATCTCAACACAATGTTTGTGTGTTAAAGTCAACATGGTTCTTTGTTAAAACAACACTGTGCTGAATTCAATTAAAGGTGACTAGTCCGTCATTCACATTCCCGCCGTCGTCCTCAGAGAATATCCACGTCCATAATCCAAAGACCTATTCCATATAACAGTATTTGACCAAATACTGCTGATTGTAATACAATTTTGATATTCTGAACTCCAGACTGGAAACAACAAGGTCTGGACAGGACTCTCTTCGTAGAGTAACGACGAACCTAAGTAAATCACAATGTGAAAAACCCGAGAAGAATTGATACAAGTGGAAAGATGACGCCAAACGAACGGACTTCCCCTCCCGCCGATGACCGACGATGAAGAATCAAAGGGGGTGCCGATGAATGGATATAAAATATGCATCTCGCAAATGAAGAAATGACGTGACAAACGGCGTTATGGCGTACCGGAAACGTCTAACCGATGTAATAGAACGACGCACAGGTGTATGAGAGACACATGACGGCGTAATGAACATGCCGTCAAAGGTGTAATAGGAAAGCGTAATGTGAAAAATGCGAGAAACGTTGTATATGATAAACAACGTAGTGATTTCCTAATTCACAACAACTTAATGTATATACATGCTCAAACTGGAGCAGGATACAAACTTATAAAAGTACACGACGTAACCGAAGGGCGTTGCAAACAGTAACCCCGAAGTCGAATGTAATAAATTTTCCTTCTCTTTAAACGCAGTAGAGATGAACATATTAAATGTTTGTAGCGTTAATCACCAAATGTAAGCTCAATGAGATAAATGGGATTATGGATCTTTGTGTCAGTGAACATGAAATAATGTGTCAATGAATATGGTTACATTATGACCTCTCCCGATGTAATTTGTCTCCTGTACATGAGATTCAGTACTGGAGTTTTATATGGAGAGAATATTAAACATTTACAACAATGTTACTATCAATAACCAAAAAGTCACACAATCGACATCCAGAACAAAGATTTTTCCCGGAAACCAAAACAAATCCTTAAAGGATTTTTAAATTCCCGAAGAGAGGAAAAACATTTAAGGTCCCTCGCCGGCAGGAAAATGAGGTTATTCAAAAATTTTGAATTTGAAATGACCTAACACGAACAAATTTGTCGAGAAGCGGAAGAACAGTAAGAACATTACTAAAGAGCAGTTTGATGCTCTAGTAGACTGTACTGGTAATACAAACTTGATAGAAAGAAACCATAGAAGACTTCCCGACTTACGTGTCATTAGGCTTAAACCTTGGCCGGACCAATAGATTCCCACTCACGCTAGTAAAATTTTTAATTTTCTCATAGGGAAGAAATTAACATTAGTGCATAAGTCCATCTGAATTATAAGCGTAACACAGTATACAGATGGAACAGCTTGGTGAGAAACAAAACAAATCACATGTATAAAACAAAATTGTGTATCAAAGCATAGCACAGAATCACAATAAACAGTGGGTAATAGAATTACTTACTCACGATAACCAAGACGTGATCCCTTTGTTGATCGACACACCCTTCATCACATAAAGAGATCAGCAAAGACGCTCATTAAAATGCAATAAACAGTCGTAGCATTGAAGCCCCGTAACATCCATTTATGCTATTATTATAACATCGTTTACATAGAGTTGAGATGTGGTTACGTACACAAAAACAACAAACACGTAAACATGAGAGGCAGAATAAAACCTCTGTAAGATCTCTCTTGAAGACAGGATATCAAAATCACATAATAATACTTGATATAACAAGAGATTACCTTCTTGGTAGGCCCAAGAATTGAATGGATGAAGGTGAGACAATCAAAGTCCGAACAAAACATACAACAACAACATGAAACATTGACGGACTGCTTATAAAGACTCGGATTTCCCCGGCGGAGAAAAAACCGAACCTCCCGCGTCAAACGAGGGTAGTTCTCACAATCCTGGTAATTTATCCACAATTCAATGGATAAAATCATGAAACAACGAAACAAAAACTTGTTCGTTTAAAGTACATCACAATAGGCTCCATACTGACCGAACAAAACGGAATGTTGGAGGCTAATAAAGCTTACCTCAAACACACCGGGTCGCAACTCAAAGTTTGTGTGAAGACGTAATACTGAATACACACTGGCCTAATGCAGGACTGTGTTATTTGTTAAACATGAGATTTCATAAAGACTTTTAGAAGAACATCGTCAGACGATCATTTCAAGAGAATTTAAAATCTCCGCCCCAAATATTTAGCGACGCACGTCCAAAGACACTAAACACGTGGCCGACTCAAACGAATCCAACATTCGCCCCACAAATAGATCGGGCACGGAATTAAATAAACTATGTCCACGTAGTTATTAGCTTTCTTCTTTATGGAAGAGATATGTGGTACCGATAGACAGGCGAAATAACCTGCGGTAAAGAATTCTTTGTCTGAAGGAGACAATGGAATGGCCAGGCAAGACCGACCTGGTCTTTGTTGAGCGTAACAAAGGAACGGGTTTTGGATCAACCTAGACAATGAAACTCCGGACCAGGTCAAACTGTCTAGCAACCTAGAATTATCTTCGTGTATGATAGTATGGAATACATACCGACGTGGGAGAAACTGGGTCTTGACCAGCTCGGTCAAGATCCTAACAACACTTCACACATTGACCAAAGAAATTTCTAAGACCCGTCTGTCGATCACCGAAATAGAGGGGTCCTCACAAGCATATAAAAGCAAAGCACGACGGCCCTGGACATAAATCTTCCAAGCCGTCGGAACCCATAATACATATTCCGCGCACGTGGACGCACAATAACACAAATCTTTACATGAAAAGCAAGCCGTGTGAGCGTCCAAAAGGGAACAAATTTTTCCCGCACGTACGACACGGAATACAAGACGGAACTTCCGACATAATAATACAGTAAGTAAGTTCCGAATAAATAACAAACTCAACACTTGATAAAGGATATACCAGCGAGACAACAACAACCAATGTTGTAAAATTGACTCTGAATACTTCCCTAGATGTGCACTGCTCGAGCAAACAGGAGAAAGAGGATTGGAATAAGGCTTACAATGACCTTTATAGTAACCACGCTGGATTGAATAGGAGAGCTCTCCTAGGGGCAGACAACTCCGAGGGGAGTTGATTTTTTCTTTTAACTTCCGTTTTTCTACGTTTGATTGTGCATTTAATCGGAGATAAAAGGCATTAATTAAAGCAGGTTTAAGACTTAGGTAGCAAATTAGTGTTTTTGATATCAAAAATAAAATTATTTTTTGATATCAAAAATAAACTTTTATTTTTGATATCAAAAAAAAGAATTTTTGATATAAAAAATAAATGAATAAATACCAAAACGTCTTGCCATATATAAGGGAGATATGCTGTAGAATGATCTGGTGGTTGTCCTCGAGGGAATGAAACGTGGGCGTCTCTCCAATTTTACTTACATCTGAGTTCAAAGGGGATGAAATATATGACTGCTGACCTGGCTTTCATTTTGGTCAAATAACGGTATATTCTGATCAAACATGAGGTCAAGAATGTGACTCGCCACTCCTAAAAATTATGACCGATCTAAAATCTATGCCAAACCCATATTCTGCCAAGGTACGGCCAGAGATGACTAATCCTACGAAAAACCATAAGTGTCTCTCCTTCATCCATGACACCCGCGTTGTGCCTTTGCATTTCATCTATGATCTTACCTGTGTAAGGATGTGGAAGAATCTAGACTCTAGTCGTGTAGGCTGTTTGATGAGTGCCAGTGCTGTGTACCTAATCTTATCTAATGATACACACTTCCAGTTAATTTGCTTCTAATATTATATACTGACGTATACGAGTCATATATTTATACAACTAAAGTGTGAATTGCCATTATGATTTGTTTAATGACCTTAAATTCTTGTCCCAGCAAACAAGTAACAAACAACATAACATCCTTGATATTCAAAATAGATAACTTTGTGAGAGATTATGAAAATTATTCCTCATAGAAGTCCTCATTGACCTGGGTTACCAAGGCTTTACATTAAGCCAAGATTTATCAGAAAGGGGCTTTACTATATGCCTGTACATCTGGAATTACACTGGTCCAAATTTTAAGGTTGTTTTATCCTTGGTCCCAATTGGTAGCTATAGCAATCCAGAGAAATGTCTGAGATTTTGTGCTTACAAGAATGTAACATTTCTGACATCTTTATATTCAAAGATAAAATAAAGCGGCTTAACTCTCGGTTACTAGATGACCTTGAGGCAAGAGACAAGAACTCACACTTCCCACATTGAATTCGGCAAAATTCAAACACAAGAAAATAATAATTTTCCTTCAAATAGATTCCTTCCAGGTGAGAATATTTTTCACGAATGAATAAAAATGTGAAGTGATGAAGTAAACCTTTGTTTTTGAGTTAATAAACAGATATAACGTTCATAAAGGACCCCTCTTCCAATTAAATTAGTAAATGCATGCTTTATATAACTGAATGTAGCAGTTCTATACATGTATCAAATAGGGGAGACAACTCCATGCAATAAATGCCATATACATGTAGGGGAGACAACTATGAATAGTCCAACCTAACAGTATAGTCAGAGTTGGATTCAATTTGGTCTGTGACTTGACCGTTTGACCTCAAAATGTATAATGTTCCTTTTTTTAATTTCACTACATACATGTACATATTTTCCCAACACCAGTCCATGTGATGACCTAGTTTTAGCTTGACCTCTTCATTCATCAGAAACTTGACCCAGCATTGATACATGTACAGCCCCTAGAGCTATGGTAGGGCACCCATTTACACATGTATATGTTGCCTCCTGAACTGTATTTCTCTGAGCTGAGGTCAATGTTTGGAAGCGTGACCATAGCAGGATTCCATACTCTAGTGCGTATTAATCTGATATCTTGAAGGAAAACAATTCAGGGAGTATTATTTAATACAGGTTAGGGATCAAGTACATGCTAAGTGATTATATATAGGCCTACAAAGCCTGTCAACCACTGAAAGATAACTATTCTGAGGAAGAATAAACAATTTGGAACTATTTTTATACATGTACTTTGGACAACCCTAAAATCAGAAATTTTCTAGATTACATAATAATGGTCAGACAACTCACCTTTCTAAAAAACTTCAGAACTGTTTCATTTAGCTGACTTGTTAAAATTCTAAAATGAATGAAGTCGCATGGATGTACTCGCCTTCGGTTTTCTGTTGTTTTAAATTTGGTATGGACCTAGAGTTGTCAACTCTGATAACTTCCACACTTATCTACCTAAAGCCTTGAAATTTCTCAATTTTGTGATAACTTCCACACTTATCTACCTAAAGCCTTGAAATTTCTCAATTTTGTTTAGCATATAGAACTAATGAACTGTGCTTCAAATTTTCTAAGTTCGCTTTAGTTTTTTTGATATTCGTTTTTTTATTAACTTTAGCATTTTTTTAAAAATAAACTTGAATAAAATCACTTCTATGCCAGAACTTTTAAAAACGTCATCGCTTGCCTCCCGTTGTTTTTGGAACGTCATGACGTTATAGTGGTCCTCGTTCATTCATCCGACGTAGCATGACGTCACATTTGAATAAAACTTGAATGAAGGGGACCACTATAACGTCATAACGTTCTACAAAACCAAGAGAGACAAGCGATGCAAGTTTTCAAGACGGATTTATAACAGGATAACTTAAATATTGTTATTAGTACAATTTTGCAAACTATATTTGCCCCCAAAACGTATAAAAGTTATGTCACATAAGACAAGATGTATATAAGCAACAATTTAGATAAAATTAAAAGCTTTGCAGTTCACCTTTAAGAACTTTGTTTTGTGCATGAGTAAGTAAGGCGTATCGTGTTCAAGATTTACAGCCCTCCAAACTATATCTGGCTGACCCTACTGGGTCATCTGAGTGTGTGAGTGAATGTGATTTAACGTTGCTTTTAACACTTTCAGTCATATCACGATGTTGGTTCCTATTCCTTTTCACACACGAAAACCACACGGGTGGGGTCCTATTCCTTTTCACACCCGGGATCCCCACAGATTGCCCTGTTTGTCATCTCTTATGACAAGCTCTCGGAGGAGCCGAGACCTATTCTTACCATGACCAACGACACCCCAGGTCAATCCCCTGGAGCCTCACGGGGTCCGGGTCATCTGATGATCCTAGTGGGTCAATATCGTTATATATATAAAAAAAACGCTTTGGTTCAATTTATTAAATTTATTAAAACTATGTTACATGTACCTGTAAATAGAATGGATTTTGCAAGTGGGTCGTTGATAACAATATATACTTGCATATCCCTTTAAATGTATATTGACTATGAACAAAGCATAACAAAAGACAAGTTATTTCCCAGAATGGCAGGTGTTCTCTGCTTCGAGTTGAACATTATGTCCAACCCGATCTCCCAGTGATGGGCACCACTGATCAACTTCCCACTAGCGCAAGTCACCATGGTCTTGAAGTAGTTTGGAAACATAACTTACCACCAGTTACTACCATACATCACTTGATTTGTAATCCCCAACAAGCAGTTGTTGTTGGCAACCAAACTGAACTGTATCCACATCAAAGGATGGAACCACATACCAAATCGGTATATATTATTATCACAAGATAGAAATTATCATTCTCACAGAGAAAATAGACTAGCAATTATGATTTGACAACATACAGGGCAACAATTGAGCCCTGTTACCTGTATTACACCTACATAGATATATACATGGGATAGACAAATATAACCGCTAGAACTTCTACAAACAAAAGCCGTTAAAGTAATAGTATGCAGCATGCAAATAACCATGGTAACAGGATTAACAGGTAACAACATTCAAATTTGGAGTAAATTATAGAAAGGCTGTCATTCTTCACATTTACTACTATTATACTCTATACAACATGCTGAAGATGTTTTTGGTGAAGGTAGCAAGGTGTATAAATCTTCTAACATACACAAAATGCATACTGTACATTTTCTAATTGGAGAACAGAATACCACTGATAAATGAACATATTTACATACATTTGCAAGTCAGGATATTTCCAAACATTGTTATAACCAATGAATACATGTGGGTCACAAGAGCTGCCTTAGTCACCTTCATAGTACAGTTTTAGATGTAACTCGCCACTTCTCTATTGCAGAATACTCCACCTCTCCCCCCTCCCACCCCCGGTGTTTGGATGATGCCATCAAATTATCATGTAACTCCCACACAGGTACATAATGCCTGTACATAAGGAAGATGCAGGAGTCCAGTGTGAGTGATGAAGTTCATGTACCGGGTATATAGACAATGATAGACTAGTAACAACAAGGACAGAGTTACTGCCATATGACACCAATAATAGGACTCTGTGTAAAATTGGTGAGTTATGGCTGTATCCATCCCAAACACCCCAGCAAAAACTAACTACAAACTCATGGGCAAGCTCATGCTCTACACCCACACGGGGTGGCCATAACAAAACAAACTGCTATTTCACAAAGATTTAAGGTTGAGAATTTATACATAATTAACAACACTCTCTGGAACAATTAACAGTACACCATGATGACAGAAGAAAATCCGTTTACAAGTTCATATTTATACCAACTGGATTTCGTAAAACAAAGCAAGGCACACAATTGCGAAGTCTGATGAAATATTAATCTCAAATATAAATAACTCATGTAAACACAGGTAAGAGAAATCATGCTAAACAAACAAAGAGTTTGGTACAGGTATATACCAATTTCAGTTGCTTGGAGGAATAAATTCCCAACAAATTCAATAAATGAAAAAAAGAAAAAAAATGTATTTTTGTATGAAAAAAACAAGTCACATTTAAAAAACCAAGAATGGTTAGGAGCCATTCAGTATTATGTACACAAACAATTAGATTTTTTTACCCCCTCCCATATGCAAAATTTAACACAGTGTACATAGAAAAAATCCTGATTTTACGCTCCCTCCGCCTTGTACGTAATACTTGAATGCCCCCTAAGTTATAACATAAACGAGAGATCCTGAACGATCTTGGCGCCCACCATTGTCTGATAATTGTAAGCTAATGACAAGAGGATCTTTTTGTGCATTGTTACTAAGAACAAACGATTAATTTATAATTTTGTTTGCAGAATTTCGAATTTGAGCGAAAAAGATCGAAAAGGGACACTGGAAAACACCAAGATATTATCTATATAAGGTTCAAGAGTTTCAAGATTTCTAGAAACTGTACTTGATGTCGGTTGTTCTAGTACAAGTGAAATGAGCAAAGTTAGTCTGAAAGTGAATGTCCGGAGGATCCTTAGTCTTCGTTTTGTAGTATTTTTTTTTTTTTTTTTTTGCACGTGTCATCATTGAGTACTGGAAGCGAAGACTAATCTCTTTGACACTCTGGCATGAGCCCTGATTATCTCCCTTGAATCGAAACACGCAGTAGTCTACAGTTGTCCAGTTGTGACGTTTCACAAGAGTGACGTCCCTTCGTCAGACAAAACGGTGGGGCAGTTCACTTGCAACGGCATGGACTAAAGTAAACTGATTTAAAATTTGAAGAAATACATTTTAATTCGGAATCATTTGCACTCCTTGATATAGAAGGTGAAAGTATGGATATTCTCTATAGTCAATATATAGAATATGCCCCATCGTTTGATAAGCCGACCCTTGTGAT